>BLKM01000452.1:869378-900398 GCA_013340265.1 Coptotermes formosanus
TTACCCCCAAGGAAATATTCCTGGTACTCATTTCTGTTAGACGCTGAGTCGACCCCAGGGCCATAGTGCGACCGGAAGGATTATGTCAATGAAAAATTCCGATGACACCATCGGGAATCGAACCCGCGATCTTTTGGCTTGTAGCGTAATGGCTTAGCCAACTGCACCAAAGCGTGCCCCGGAGGAATAAGGAAGGAAGACAGAAATGTAAATTTGTCCGTATTTATGCCATGAAGGCATATAGGAGAAGCGGAAATGTATCTCCAGTCATTATTAATATAGACATTAGATAAACACGAGTGGTCAAATGCCCGCCCCTGCAGCTTTGTCCCCTACGAAAGATTCGCCGGTACACATTGAATATGACGTTCGGTGGACCCTGCAGCCGTCCGGACGTTATGGAGAAAAGATGTATGTTTTGCGCCTGCCGGGTTGCGAACCCTGGATCATCCAGTCCGTAGTCTAGGCGCTACATTGACTAGGCTGTTACGGCTGCCGTTGACTGCATGCATTATTACAAAAATACATCCTGAAATTGCAGCATTTTCACGCCCCGTCCGCTTTTTCATCGGGGAAAAGCCCTTGTATCCACTGTCTGGCCGTCTGCTTTGAGATCCAGAGCCGATGTGAACACTGTGTAGGGCAAAACAACGTAACACTGAGGCGCGTTCCCGTAACCATTGTTGCCGTGGAAAATCAGTAAGTATTACATATTCTGAGTGTGTGTCTATAGCCTTAGTTATGCATCATGCAAAGCGCATGCGCCGTATTATATTGTCATCTGTGGCCTGTGCGGCTCGTCCACATTTTTTCCACATTATCTCGTAAACGGCACGATTTTCGACAAACGTTATTGAACATAAAATGTGTGTTTTGATTTTATCTACAACTTTTGTATGAAACATTTCTCATTTTAAGAAGAACTGAGCGAGATATTATCCTAAATGCATATATGTCTTCATGTAAAGTACCCGTTATTCTTGTCAGATTTTAACGGAACTTAAGTTTTCTTGGCAGATTTTCGAAAACTACCTAAATACCAAGTTTCATAAAAATTCGTTCAGTGGGAGCCGAGTTGCTACATACGGACGGACAGACGGACGCACAGAAGGACAGACATGATGAAGCTAATAGTTAAAGGTAAAGCAATCCCATTAGAGGCCTGGACAGGCCCTGAGGATTCCAGGAGGTTGAGACTCCCACAATGTCTAGACAGCCGGCACATGAAGGTTGTAACTTTGTCAGCCCTACGTACCGGCCGCCTTTACCCCCCAGGAAATATACCTGGTGCTCATTTCTGTTAGAGGCTGAGTCGACCCCAGGGCCATAGTGCGACCGGAAGGATTATGTCAACGAAAAATTCCAATGGCACCATCGGGAATCGAACCCGTGACCTTCCGGTGCGCCACAGCGTGCCCCGAAGCTAATAGTTCCATTACGTCGTTTTGCGAACGCGCCCCCCCCAAAAAAAGACACTGCCCCTGCCGGCAATCGAAACCGATTACCCGGTAATGCAACTAATAATCACTACACAGAACTAGCGCTGTCGGCACACACGAATTGTCTTAGGCCGTTAAAGAAAGAGACGACTTGGCTGACGACCACCACCTAACCTGAACTATAACACACATTCTGCGTCCTTTGGATGCTGACATCTGACAAGTGTGTGTGCTGCCTCTTTTGACCGCTGACATGTAACAAATGGGTCTGCCGCGTGATGGTAACGTCGGGCGCCTCAACATGTCGCCGAGCGAACTGGACATAGCGGGACGTGACGTCATCAATCACACTGCGGCGAACTCGAGATTATGTGGACAGAGAGCAGCACCGGCAGCAACATGTAGCGTCAGCATGTAGTGGGATGCGATATCAAACTTTGCTGCTCTCAGCGCTATGATGCTAGTTCTCGATTATCTGAATACGCAAAAAGGCTAGAGCTGTTACTATTGTGAATGGCAGAAGTCATTTGACTATAATTACGAATTCTATCAGAAGATTATTGTAATAAATGTCAAAGGCAGAATATGCGTCACTCCTTATTGCATTGTCCAATTCTGATGAAAAATTTTAATAGAATACCTGCAGACAGCAGCACCGCGCGGTGCGTACCCTTAATTTCTGCAGTTTAGTATCTACAGCCATCTTTTAAATGTGGGGAAAAATACAACATGAAATGTTAAGATTAGAGCCATCTTTCTGGAACTGCTAAAGTTAGCAAAGTTTTGCGTATTTTTGACGTTCGTTTCATAAGCACATAAGTTATTTTCTGTGTAGATTTTATCTTAAAAATTCAATAACATTGCGGTAACCGTAAATGTTGTGTTGAAATCTGAAGATGTTTATGCCAGTACCAATAAAATTTACACCACATCAGTATAGCATAAATATTAAACCAGTATCTGTCGAAACACAACTAAATTCTATTTGTTATATAGAACTACATGTTTCGACCTAATGCTGGTCATCCTCAGGTTCACAGTTGGTCTTTAAAAAATATTAACCTTTTAAAGCCTAGCGGTAACTTTACGTACCGCCTTTAACATTAAAAAATTCTACGTGGTGCCCACATTGCGTTTATGTGTTTTGTACGGATCTCAGAACAAAGAGCAACTTTTGCCTTATAAAACATTAAGAGACTGGTTTTTATAACCGAAGTGGAGAGTGTTTACAGCGCGGTACGCACTGAGTCCTTATATAAAACAGATACGCTTCGTCTTTAAAGGGCTAAGGAAGAAATATACATTGTGTGAGTCCATAAAACACAATTAAAGTTGTTAAAATTGATACGGTCACAAACAGAAACAATATGCGTGGACAGAGGTTCTACCACAACTGTTACAAATACTGTTCAGAAATTTTTACTTCCGTTGCTGTTCCAAAGTTGTTACAGCATCGTCTCCAGTCCGAGTGTATCGATGTGGATTCATTCCAAATGTAATCAAGTAATAATTGCAGATACCAACAAATGTACTTTTATATAAAAGTGCATTTGTTGGTATCTGAAATTATGCGATAAAAATGCACGGTGAAAATAACGTAAAATTAATGGATGCCATGGAACATCACCGCCACGAGAAATGACTTCATTTCTCGAGGCGGTGCCGTTCCTTGGCATGCGCTTTCACCTGGACCTCTCCGCTTGTGGTTAATTTTTATGGGATGTCTCAAAAGTAACCTTTTCGTCTCTCAGCCTAGAACCATAAAGAAACTAAAGCAGAGAACAATGGAAGAAATCGCAGCAATTCCGGAGCAGATGGACTCGTCGGGTGATGCAAAATCTTCGAGAAAGGCCGGAGCAGTGTTTAAGAAATGGTGGGGGACATCTGATAAACGAAATTTTCCGAAATAAAATGGCATACACTGAGTTCATCACTGATAACAACTGTTACATAATAAGGTTAAAAGTCACTGTGTTACGTCGTTTTGAAAACTGTCAGGTTTTTCTTCCGCGCTCTGTATATGCATAACACTTTCATAAGCCGATCTTGGTGGGCGCGTGGTCTACGTCGTATGTCTATGGCATTCGCTTTTTTGGATTGCGGGTTCGAATTTAGCTTGTCTCTTGCGAGTGTTGTGTGTTGTGCAGATAGATACCTCTACGAAAGGCCGACCCCTTGCCCAGAGAAGCCCTACCGAGTGTGTTTTTGTGTCCGGAGTGCGATCAGATGCCTCAACAACCCTCTATACGTACAATAATTAGGTAGAACAGCCTGGGACCAAAAAGATCTTTTCACCTAAAGTAATGTAACTAAGCCTTTAAAGACGAAACATAAACTGTTTTTAAGACTCAGGCCGTACCGCGCAGTAAACACTTTTCATCTCAGTTTATGTTACGCACCGTAAAAGTAGCTGTTTGTTCTGAGATTCGTACAAAACACATAAATACACTGTGTGGGCAGAATGTAGAATTTGTGAATGTTAGACCTGACGGTACATACAGTAACCAGTAAGCTTTAACAGTTAATCCCACCACAGCAGTAAACTTTATTTAAAGCAATATTCGAGCCAAGGCAGTGTTCAGTCGCTGGTAAGCATATTAATTCTGCCTTACGAAAATATATGGATAGTTTACAGAAAAATACTGCGTGTCCATCTCTTACAATCTGAGCTACTGCCTGCCTTGATTGTTAAAAAGAGCTATGCCATCAGCATTTTTTTAGCGGTGAAGGGCCCCGCAGCAGACGCTACGGACGCACCGCAGCCTTGAGGCTTACTGTGCAACCCTGTGACGAAAATGAGGATGATTATTATTTTTTGTCCTTTTCCTAGCAATGGAGCACCGGTGGAATGAAATTGACAGGGGAAAACCGAAGTACTCGGGGAAAAACCTGTCCCAGTGCCACTTTGTCCACCACAAATCCACATGGACTGACCCGGGATCGAACCCAGGCCTCCGCGGTGGGAGGCCGGCGGCTAACTGCCTGAACCATGGCACGGCCATGCCATCTGTATTCTGCAACAGCTTTGTCAACATTGTACCAAGTATGGTGACGTGGGAAAGGATTAGCCCTTTAAAGACGAAAGGTGTCTGTTTTATATAAGGACTCAGTGCGTACCGCGCTGTAAATACTCTCCACTTCAGTTATAAAAACTAATCAGTTAATGCGGTAAAAGGAAGAAGTGGCTGTTTGTTCTGATATCCACACAAACACATAAACGCAATGTTGGCACCACGTCGAATTTTTTAATGTTGAACCTGGTCGTACGTAAAGTTACCGCTAGGTTTTAAAAGGTTAAGCTGTATTGTATGACACTGTATTAGTGTGTTGGTGCGTCTTTGTGTGCAGCTTTTTTAAAACTCTCTAATCATGCGCTGGACACAATGTATTTGGGCTTTAAAGCATCGATATGGTAAGAACGTATTTTACGCAGCGTCAGACTGCCGTATTATTAAAAAAACGCTCCAATAAGAAAGTCGCTCAAAAATCGTGAACCTAGAAGATATTTTAAAAATTTCTTACTTGAAAATAGAGCCGTATTTTTATCGCACCGCACTGAAATCCTCTCCAGCCTCTGGGTGTCGTTTGTGCGATTCTTTCCTCTCCTTTCGCCGAAGCCTGGGCGGGGGCGGGGGCGGGGGCGTTGATCGAATGGGAGGATGTCATAATTCAATTTGCCAGTTCCGCGGAGACATGGATCTGTATGCAAACCCGCGGCGCGACCACATGTTTTATTTAACAACAACAGTAACTACTTGAACAGGGATAGACAAGCAGGAAGACCGGGCCCAACAATGACATTATAATCCAGGCCTCACTGGCCAACATTTCAGGACGGATATCAGAGAGTAATTACATACAGCCAATTTAGTTTATATACAGTTATGTAATCGTAAGCAAGTTGGCTGTATCAGTGATGTTTTTAGCCTTTACTGGGAAAGTGAAGGCAAACTCGCGCCGTGACATGCCACTGCCGACTACGAGGGAGAATAGCCTTTATCGGCCAAACGGGTCGCTCAAGCATTACTAAATTCACGTAATCACTGCTGAAAGGGACAATGCTTTCCCGCGAAGGTGTAGGCATGGACATTTAAAACGAAATGACTCCGGCCATAAGCATCTACATTCGGATTTAAAGGTGGGGGCGATAAAGGGGTAGAGATTTGCCTGTAATCATCATTAACCTAGGCGCTACATGGAGGTGAACGGTCAGTGCCAAAAACCCGGCTGCTTTACCCCCCGGGAAAAGGCCTCTGATTCCCATTGTACATAAGACAGTGTAGGCCCTGGGGGCGACTCTCGAAGGGTGTGGAGAGGACAAAATCTTTTGCCCCCACCGGGGTTCGAAACGCCGAACCGTCCACCCCGTAGCGACTAAGATATTTCGACCAACTTTACTGGGGAAGGGCCCCTTTCGAATCCCGCCTGAGAAATCAATAATCTTGAGTGAAATTTCGCGTGGTTTTCCTAATTTTCTGCAGACAAATGCCGATACAGCACTTCAAATTAGGCCACGACCGCTTCCTTCAATACTATTTCCAACTCAAGGAGCATTCTTATTGGATAGCACAACGCTCTGGCCCTACCATCAAATAATATTACGTAAAACACACAAACACAAACACACACACACACACACACACACACACACACACACACACAGGCCTATAGACAGTAGAAGCCGGTAAAAACAACATCGGTTTATACAACACCTCGTCTACAGCGTCAGATATTCTGTGGTACCAATTAATTCCCCACTGTTAACCATAACATTACACTCCTCGGTTATAACAACACTCTTTGTAACGACACAAAATATTCAGTCCCTTTCGTGATGTTATAACTGAGTTCGAGTGTAAGTATGAATGCGTGTATACATACATATATATGTATATACATATATATATATACATATATATGTATATACATATATATATATGAGCCCATACGCTAATTCTGCCCCATTTTCCTTGAAGGTGGTCAATGTACTAACTAACTAACTAACTAACTAACTAACTAACTAACTAACTAACTAACTCACTCACTCACTCACTCACTCCATGTAGCACAGTCCTTCTTGAGAAGCCAACAGTTTCTCAGCCAGTCAAGAAATTTCCCTCATTTTACGGAACCCGGAGGTTCATTACCGCATTCAAAAGAGCCCGCCACCTGTCCCTATCCTGAGCCAGCTCAGTCCAGTCCATGGTCCCCGATCCCACTTCTTGAAGATCCATTTTAATATTATCCTCCCATCTATGCCTGGGTGTTACAAAACATATGGACGGTCAATATACCGCATATGGAAACTCTGGCAAAACATTAACATTCGAAAGCTCTGAAACAACAGAGTGTATATTAGGCCACTCTTTCCCAAGGAGGGTTCCGCAGAACATCAGTACAGTTTCAGCGAGAAATTTTGCAATCAACAACGATTTAGAAATACCACAGAAAATTCAAAATATCCCTCTAACAATGTAATGTGACACACACACATACACACAGATGTTTACAGAGCAGCTCTTCAAAAAGTAATTTTTCTTGACAGTAATCTAGCAGTAATTGAACTTTATCACAGGTACGGATGTGTTGGTCTACAAAAATTATTTTAGAAACTGCTCCATGCAAAGAGAAGGGAGGGGCACACTATTTTAGGCTGACATCCTGTCACTGGACTGCACGTACACTGAACGAATGATAACGTCGTTAAGTAAACAAAAAACACACAAACTAACTAACAAACTAATTAACTAACTCCATGCAGCAGAGGTCTTCTTCAGAAGCTAACAGTTTCTCAGCCAGTCAAGAAATTCCCCGCATTTTATGGAACCCAGAGGTTCATTACCGCATTCACAAGAGCCCGCCACCTGTCCCTACCCTGAGCCAGCTCAATCCAGTCCATGTCCCCATCCCACTTCTTGAAGATCCATTTTAATATTATCCTCCCATCTACGCCTGGGTCTCCCAAGTGGTCGCCTTCCCTCAGGCCTCCCCACCAAAATCCTGTATGCACCTCTCTTTTCCCCCATACATGCTACACGCCCCGCCCATCTCATTCTTCTCGATTTGATTACCCGAATAATATTTGGTGATGAGTACAGGTCATTAAGTTCCTCGTTATGTAGTCTTCACCACTCCCCTGTCGCCTCGTCCCTCTTAGGCCCAAATATCCTCCTCAGCACCCTATTCTCGAACACCCTCAGTCTTTGTTCCTCCCTCAGTGTGCGAGACCAAGTTTCACAACCATACAAAACAACAGGTAAAACTACAGTTCTCTATACCCTAATCTTTGTGTTTTTGGATACCAACCTGGAAGCAAAAGATTCTGCACCGAATGACAGCAAGCATTCCCCGACTTCAATCTGCTCTTAATTTCGTCATGAATGGAGTTTCGATTCGTTAGGGTTGCTCCCAAATATTTGAAAAAATACCCAAATAAATACATTATATCATAAATTATCACGAAATGATCATAAATTATGAACAAAATGCTCATGGTGTTTTGGACAGAATGCCTCAGCGTTACAGTCCCATCTGTTCAGGTGACACGTGCCACATGTCACCTGAACAACTTGAATATCAACGTTTTGATTTAGAGTTATGTTTTTCTCCGATCTGACCTATCTTCCTCATTTCTCTCTCCTTCTCTCTCCCCTCCCCCTCACAAGACACACACACAGCTGAACCCGCTTATAACGACATCGGTTTATACGACACCTCGGCTATAACGTCAGACATTCTGTGACGCCAATTAATTCCTCACTGTTAACCATAACATTATACTCCTCGGTTATAACAACACTCGTTTATAACGACACAAAATGCTCGGTCCCTTTCATGACGTTATGACCGTGCTCGACTCCACACACACATGTATATTATCGGGTCGCGTGCATCGCCGTTCCTGCTGCATACTTTGTACGCAGATTCAATCGATTCCGCTGACTGCAGCCTGAAGTATACGTTGTCTCCGATATAAAATCGAAACTGGGGTCTACGCAGTAAGCAGTAGAAATTCTGCACATGTTACGTCATGTCATGTCACGTCGTGCCATGTTACGTTACATTACGTTTCGTTACGTTACCGTAACGTGGCTTCTGACTTTGTCAGTACGTTGTTACGCTGCCAGGTTATTTCTGCTGTTTTTCTCGGTATGTTTATGCTGCTAATGCAGCTGGGATACGTCTGTGTCCTTGTCAGTTTGCTGTTACGCATTTGGTAACTGCGGGGGTAGCATTTGGATTGGAGGGACAGTAGACAGATGTTTGACTTTACTCTTCTTTGACCTCTGCACTAACTAGAGGTGGGTGGACAACGCTACGTCCCAGCCGCTTTACCCCCGGGAATGACCCGGTACCCAGTGGACAGGAGGCCGGATGTGCCCCCAGGGTCGGTCTGGACGGGAGCGGAAAATGTCATCCCTACCAGGATTCGATTCCCGGACCCTACAGCACGTAAGAAATCGCTATACCGGCTATGCTATCCCGGCCCCACCAATCGCTGGCGCACCATGTCCGAAATAATTGTGACTTTCATGCAAAACTGATATTTAACCACTACTTCATTATAGTTGCAATGCGTACTAAAATACAGCCAAATCGAGGGCGAGTATAACAAGGCAGGCAGTCTACGTATTATGTAATACTGAGGCGCGTTCGCGTAACCATTATTGCCGTGGCAATGCAATAAGTATCACACATTCTGAACGTGTGTCTGTAGCCTTGGTTATCCAGCATGCAAAGCGCATGCGCCGTATTATATTGTCATCTGTGGCCTGTCCCGATGTACCATATTTTTCCACATTATCTCATAAGCGGCACAATTTTCGGGAAAACGTTACCGAACATAAAATGTGTGTTTTGATTTTATCTACAGTTTTTGTCTGAATAATTTCTAATTGTAAGAAAAATTCAGCGAGATATTATCATAAATGTCAGGTTTTCATGTAAAGTACCCGTTATTCTTGCAGGTTTTAATAAAACTTCAATTTTCTCGACAGAATTTGGAAAAGTATTCGAATATCAAATTTTATGAAAATCCGTCCAGTAGGAGCCGAGTTGTTCCACGCGAATGGACGTACAGGAAGACAGACACGATGACGCTAATAGTAGCGTTTCGCAATTTTGCAAAGGCGTCTAAAAATTCCACTACTTTGTTTACACCGTGCATTTTTACTGAATTATTCACAAAAAAGTACCAACAGCAACAGTGCACCAATTTAATCTATGGGAGTCGAAGCTCTTAGAGGGCCACCTTCACTCCGACATGTTTCGGCGGCATATATACCACCATCATCAGGGAAAGAGAGAGAGTTCACACCGACAGCTGGGACGCCACTGTTGAGATACAGCCTTTGTTATGCACACATCGTCAGAGCCACTCAACAGGAATGCCAGAAGTTGCTGTCCCCTGGCACGTCAAGCCGTGTACTTTGGTAAATATCTATATAACTACGCTACGTCACTTTCCAGGAGACAACAATCTGAACCAAAACACGATTCAATCTGCAAGTGCTTTTTAAACGCAAAACAAACACACAAAACACCTAAAGCATTCACAGACATTTATCGTTTCTTAGACCGAAACACTTGCAAACAAACGGACTCATACCATCAAAGGGCATGTATTTGTCTCCACTTTCACTTGAAACTACAGCTCACTACGGGTCTTCGCTATTTGGAGGTCGAGCTCCAGTCTTTCTCAGCACTAGGCGTTAGATGAAAATGAGCGTTTAGCGTTACGCTCTGGTTGCTTTAACCCCTGAAAGCAAACCATTGAATAGTAGGTTGGGGGGACTCTAAAGCCGGTGTGGATATTGTGACCAGCAGAAAGATATTTTGCCTCGCCGGAAATGAAACTGCGATTTTCCGATCTTTAAGTTTTCATCACAGTCACTATGTTAATTGAGCCGTCTTCTTTTAATCTGTAGCTAATTAACCCTTTAAAGACGAAGCGTATGTTTTACATAAGGACTCAGTGCGTACCGCGCTGTAAACACTCTCCACTTCGGTTATAAAAACCAGTCTCTTAATGTTTTATAAGGCAAAAGTTGCTGTTTGTTCTGAGATCCGTACAAAACACATAAACGCAATGTGGGCACCACGTAGAATTTTTTAATGTTAAACCTGGTGGTATGTGAAGTTACCGCTAGGCTTTAAAAGGTTAATGGTCAGATAAACAGCACGCTACTTGAAATTGTTGCGTATTGTGCGTAAATAAAATATTCAAACCTGACTAAGGCTTGTGGGTCTCTCTACACAGGTTTCTTTCACAAGGGTCTGGGTTTGAGATGAAAAGCAAAGCACTCATGCTCAGCAATAAACCTTTAAAATTCCGTTCAACACAACTACAGTCAAACTCGGTTATAACGTCATGAAAGGGACTGAATATTTTGTGTCGTTATAAATGAGTGCTGTTATAACCGAGGAGTGTAATGTTATGGTTAACAATGATGAATTAATTGGTAGAACAGAATATCTGACGCTATAGACGAGGTGTCGTATACACCGATGTCCTTATAACTGGGTCCGACTGTATTTATCTCTATTCAAAACTACTACATGTTTCGGTCTTAACAAACCATCATCATGCTATCAATACAATTTTTAAAACAGCAAGGTAAAAACGCAATACATTACCCTGTTTTTGAAAACACCGTGTTGACAGCCCAATGATGGACTGGCAAACCCAATCACGTACCTGTTCTTGAATAAAGATAAATAGCTGTGTTGGACGGAATATTAAATTTTTATTATTGAGTGCTCTATAAAGCACAACGCCATAATCTCAATAAAATTAAAGCACTAAAGGACTAAACCACCGCAGGCATTACAGTTCTTCCAAGACGCACACAAAATCAACGCTTAACTGGACAGAATTTTGGTGCATTTTGATACTGTTCCTACTGGGGGCCCATCCCAGTGTCCCACGAGGCCATGGGACACTGGGATCGCGGGTTCAGACCCACTCAACATATATCCTCTTTCTTCTAAGTCTTTATCGTACTGTGCAGGGTAATGGAACGCTCCCCTGTGCTATTAATCTTGCCAGATGTCTGAAATATTCAGGTTTTCAAACTGTAATTCTATATTTGAATTGTCCGGACGGTCTAATCTCTAAAGAATGAAGATTTCCTGCGGTTGTTTAAAAGCATTGTGTCCAGACAGCTGATATCAGATGTCGCGTGAAAGTGGCACAGAATTGAAGTGAAATCACCGCAGGGCTCCCCTCAACGCGAGTACGTCACGGTCTTACAAGATCAGCAGCGTTCCCAAAGTGAGGGAGAACTTGCAGCGAAGGAGAAGGGGAAGGGGGGGGGGCAGCAAGGAATCGCACAATTTCCTGCCAATATTTTCACACTGACGAAGCCTTTCAGGCGACAAGCACAGGGGAGACGACGTGATTTTCATGAGGAATTAACGAACTGCATGTTGTGACACATCTCCATCACAATAGATGTGTGCCACTGTGTGCAAAGTGTTCCACGGGTTATTTAACAACCCTGTGTCAAGTGAGACAGCTTAGCAGCGAAGGGATGAACATGAATGGGAGAACATTATTGTGGACTGTTTAATGATGATGTTCTAGGCAGTACAGATACATGGGTGAATCAGTAAGTGAATGAATGAATACACTAGACAGATAAATATAAATAAGCGTGTGAAAAAGCGGTTGAAAATAAATGGGTGAATGAGTGAGTCCATTACTGAATAAGCAACTGAACATGTGAATGAGTGAGTCCATTACTGAATAAGCAACTGAACATGTGAATGAGTGAGTCCACTACGGAATAAGCAACTGAACATGTGAATGAGTGAGTCAATAATATAAGTAATGGGTGAATAAATAAATGAATGTTTGAGGAAGAAGTGAGTGCTTGATACATATGCAACAACCATCTTAGAATTATGTACATTTTGCATACTGCATATGTAAAACGAAACTACATTTAAACTTTCACTTAGGGCCAAACCTAAAAATAATTAAGTGCATCTTGATTATTTACAGGATTGCTCCTAAGTGAAAGTTTAACCCTTTAAAGACGGAACGTATCTGTTTTATATAAGGACTCAGTGCGTACCGCCCAGTAAACACTCTCCACTTCGGTTATAAAAACCAGTCTCTTAATGTTTTATAAGGCAAAAGTTGCTGTTTGTTCTGAGATCCGTACAAAACACATAAACCCAATGTGGGCACCACGTAGAATTTTTTAATGTGAATCCTGGTGGTACGTAAAGTTATCGCTATGCTTTAAAAGGTTAAATGTTTCATTTTACATATGAAGCATGCAAAATGCATATAATCAGACGCCTAGCAATAACCCCTAAAACACTAGTATTGACTTGAATAGTGTTCAAAAGATTCAGCTCGTACCGCGCAGTAAACACAACTTCGTTTATAAAAACGCAACATGGCCGAAGAGGAAGACACGTATGGGACAAAACAGACGGTACAGAAGTGTAAACAACAGGAAGAGTGAAACAGGTAATCAGATCAACGCAGTGTGTTGATACCAAACAGCACAGGCTGCGTACAGCTGACAAGTGCACATTCTTTCATTCATTCTGTATCCTGCCTTACAACAGGTCCGCACCCACTTCCAAATCCAGTTCTCCACACAGTGCGATCTAGTGCTTCCTCTTTCAGTTTCCAGTATCCTCTCGTTTCCTTAAGGACATCCAGTAGCTGCTTATGTCTTCCCAACACTTCTATCTTTTCTTCTATTTTTCCTTCAATAACGTGTTTTAGAAGGCAGTTCCTATGCAAGAAGCAGCTACTGGCTGCGTTAAGGAGATGAGAGGATACTGGACACTGGAAGAGGAAGCACTAGGTCGCACTGTGTGGAGAACTCGCTTTGGAAGGGGTATGAGCCTGTCGTAAGACAGACAAATGAATGAACGAATGAATGAATGGATGGATGGATGAATGAATGAATGAATGAATGAATGAATGAATGAATGAATGAATGCTGTTGTGTTAATTGCAGCACAGTAATTATTGCTTTATCACGTGTTCCGACATTAAAACTCTTAATTTTTCGTACAGTGTATTCAAGTGTTTTTTATGACTTTCAGAGTAAAGAACGAATATTCTCTTAAACAGCACTCAACTCATGACGTTGGTAATAGACACTTAATAGGTTTTCTGTGCGACAATAAGGAATTTTTAAATACTGATTACATAAATTTTAGCCGCAAAAATGAAGCTCCTTTTCCACCCTGTGTCAGTTGGCTCCGTCTGTTCGTACGCATGGAAGAACTCGAGAGCCACGAACAGATTTTCATGAAAATTTTATATCGTGGGCTTTAATTACAATTATCCGAAACATCGTTAAAATAGGACAAAAGTAAAGGGAACTTGATGTACAAACCTACATGACTTCCCATGCGCATCTGCAATCAAATTCGCATGTAAATAGCTAAATATTTACTGGAACAAAAATGTTTCACGCAAATGATACAGGCTGTGAAAATAAGCATACTTTTCGTAGTCAGTGTACGTCTGGCTGTTTTGGAAATTATTAACTCTACTGAATATGCCACAACTTCTATGGTACACTATGTTTTATAAATTGTTAATCACCCTGTATTTGACGAATCTGATGCTAGCGGGATATAACTAACTAACCAACCAACCAACCAACCAACCAACCAACCAATCAACCAAACCCATGGGGCAGAGTTCTTCCTGAGAAGCTAGAAGGTTCTCAGTTAATTAAGAAATTCCCCGCACTTCATGGAACTGGAATGTCTGCAATCACAAACGCCCGTGACTGTCCCTATCTTTGGCCAGAGCAATCGAGTCCATGCGTCCCAATTCCACTTCTTGAAGATACATTTTAATATCATCCTCCCATCTATGCCTTTATCTTCTAGGTGGTCTATTTCTATCAGGTTTCCCGACCAAACCCTGCATGCACCTTTCCTGTCCCCCATACCTGCCACAAGCCACGTCCATTTCATTCCGCTTCATTTGATCACCTGAATTGTATTTGGTGACGAGTACAAATCATAAAGCTCCTCGTTATGTAGTCTTCTCCACTCCCCTGTCGCCTCGTCCCTCTTAGACCCAAATATCTTCCTCAGCACCCTATTCTCGAACATCCTCAGCCTCTGTTGCTATGTGATAAATGCGTCTCCGTACCACGCGTTGGCGCATCCCCAGTCTGCGGGTGGAAGATATGAAGGGTAGCTGCGAATACATTGAGTGAGCAGTTGCGGACAGCCGATAAGGGGTGGTCCTCCAGCCTGGGTGTTGGAAGATGCTCTGACAACTCATTACCGTACACTCTTACGATGTTAGGAAATATTTCAGTCGGGATATTTGCTCTGAGAAATGCAGCACGTAAACCGTCCATTGATTGGGTTACTGCGTATCACGCCGGCGTGCTTGTTACAAGGCGATTTGAGGCGCCAGTAGCTACAGCACAGCTGTGCAACGTGTGGCATGCATAGGCAACTGACACAAACACTTACCTTGCTGCTGTGCCTGCAGCTCCGGTTCGTATCCCCGGTCGGAAGGCTCCTTCTTGACTGCCACGTTGCCGTAAGCAAGCCGCTCGCACGGGGAGGCCGGCCTGCAACACGACGCCTGTCAGTAAGGGTAGCCAGGGCAGGGCAGAGTGAAGAGCAGCAAGTGACTAGGCACTGACTGGAATTGTACGCAGGGTCTGACAAAAACCGCGATAATCAGTGTCCCGGTAGGGATTCGAATCAAGTTGGAAACAACTTGCTCGGTGTCACATGGCAGTGGCAACTAACGGTACGTAACTAACTAACTAACTAACTAACTAACTAACTAACCCCATGGAGCAGAGGCCTTCTTGAGGAGCTAATAGTTTCTCAGAAAACCAGTCAAGAAATTCCCCGCATTTTATGGAACACGCAGGTTCATTACCGCATTCACAAGAACCCGCCACCTGTCCCTATCCTGAGCCAGCTCAATCCAGTCCGTGCCCCCATCCCCCGTCTTGGAGATCCATTTTAGTATTATCCTCGGGCCGTGCCATGGCTCAGGAGGTTAGTCGCCGGCCTCCCACCGCGGAGGCCCGGGTTCGATCCCGGGTCAGTACATGTGGGATTTGTGGTGGAAAAAGTGGCACTGGGACAGGTTTTCCCCCGAGTACTTCGGTTTTCCTATGTCAATATCATTCCACCGGTGCTCCATTACTAGGAAAAGGACAAAAACTAACAATCATCTTCAACTTCATCAGGGTTGCACAATAAGCCTCAAGGCTGCGGTGCGTCCGTAGCGTCTGCTGCGGGGCCCTTCATCAATAAAAAAAATATTATTCTCACATCTACACCTGGGTCTCCCAAGTGGTCGCCTTCCCTCAGGTCTCCCCACCAAAATCCTGTATTCATCTCTCTTTTCCCCATACGTGCTACAAGCCCCGCCCTTCTCATTCTTCTCGATTTGATTACCCGAATAATATTTGGTGATGAGTACAGGTTATTAAGTTCCTCGTTATGTAGTCTTCTCCACTCCCGTGTCGTCTCGTCCCTCTTAGGCCCAAATATCCTCCTCAGCACCCTATTCTCGAACACCCTCAGCCTTTGTTCCTCCTTCAGTGTGAGAGACCAAGTTTCACACCCATACAAAACAACAGGTAAAACTACACTTCTGTATACCCCAATCTTTCTGCTTTTGGATAGCAACCTGGAAGACAAACGATTCTGCACCGAATGACAGCAAGCATTCCCCGACGGTACGTCACTGACATGAAAAGTGAAAGGTGACCTTCTTATGTCTACGAGGTTTTTTTTAAGTGGTGAAGGGCCCCGCACCAGATGCTACGGACGCACTACAGACTTGAGGCTTATTCTGGAACCCTGTGATGAAGATGATTAGTTTTTTCATTTTTCCGCGTAATGGAGCACCGGTGGAATGAAGCTGACAGGACAAAACCGAAGTATTCGGGGAAAAACCTGTCCCAATGACACTTTGCCCAACACAAATCCCACACTGACCGACCCGGAATCGAACCCAGGTCTCCGCGGTTGGAGACCGGCGACTAACCGCCTGAGCCATGGCACGGCCGTTTACGAGGGTTACAATCAATTCGTTTACTTTACTGCATATGCAGAGTTGACAGGATGAGATAAGGAAAATAACCACACATCAAAACTAACCTTCTCCGATTCGAAACTTCCAATTTAATTACAAAAAATAACCTCTCGAAGACTATTTATTACCCTAGATGGATTCTTATATGTTTAGATAATATATAATATTGCTTTGTAAAATCTTTATAGCATTTTACACTATAAAAATTGTGTATACTTGTGTATTTACGAGTTGTTCCACATCCCATTGCCTTTGTAACACAGTTATGGATCCATGGAATGGGTGTGTGTGTGTGTGGGTGTGTGTGTGTATGTATGCATGTATGTATGTATGTATGTATGTATGTATGTATGTATGTATGTATGTATGTATGTATGTGTGTATGTGTGTATGTGTGTGTGTACGTATGTATGTATGTATGTATGTATGTACGTACGTATGTATGTATGTGTGTGTGTATGTGTGTGTATGTGTGTATGTATGTGTGTGTGTGTACGTATGTATGTACGTACGTACGTATGTATGTATGTATGTATGTATGTATGTGTGTGTGTGTATGTGTGTGTGTATGTGTGTGTGTGTGTGTACGTATGCAGCACGCACGCTTAGTACTTCACAAGCCATGATCTACAGCCTACAGCCTGGCATACGCTGGCCTTAAGATGTATCGTCTGAGATGTCGCTTTTCTGAAGTGTTAGCGTTAGCACGCGGTTGGGCCTGCAGATCTGTTCACGGCCACTGGGACCAGTGATTGTGTCACCGTTGCAGGTACACGCCACCACCTCCCCCGCCGCCTAGGTCAGCACTGGACGCAAAATGTGACGACTTGTTGTCAACGCCGACAGCCCGGTCGTCCTACTTCAACTTCCCAACCAGCAGCTGTTTCAGGTAAGTTGTTCAAGCAGAATTAGCATGTGTTGATCGTCAAACACGAATCGTTGGTGAGCTGGCAACTAGCAGCTTCAAACCCATACGTATTAGCTCTGTAATCTGCCTGTCTGCACGCAAGGGCTTTGTAACCGCCGCATCGATGTTCGGGAAATTAAGTATTGGAGACTCGCTGCAAATGGTCAAGATGATGATGATGATGATGATGATGGTAATAATAATAATAATTTACGTGACGCATTTCGACAATAAATCTTTAGGAACTTGCTAAAGATTTATTGGATGGAAATAATTTCGCATTTTTTGATAGGCCAACGCGTTTTTACTGAAGTATTGACTATTGTAGAGTTAGTTAAACCAAAGTGAGCATAGGCACCAGAACTTTTATGTTAAGTTATGTTTATGTTTCGTAAATCCCGTGCCATGAAACAGAATGTCGTGACCGTTTACATAAAGGTTTGTATCTGTGATGATCAAGACTTTAGTACATATTTGATTATTGTTATGTTTATCATGTATCGACACCTGGTGTTCTTAACTGGGACTGATTTGCAGATGTAGTGACAGTGGCGAGAATAACATTAGAATGGATATGAGATAAATAGTGTGCGAAAGGGTGGATCTAATTCCACGGGTTAAGGAATGAATCCGAAGACAAATATTGCCAACAAGGAAATGAAATATGAGTTTAAATAAAAAAATTAAATTTCTGACCAGATAAGAAATTGTTAAATTCTCAAGGAAGGTCCAACGGTATAGATGTAATGTATTTTATTTTTTGAAAGCTTTATATATTGGACACAGACGGACAGCAAACAGATGATTACACGCGTTAATTGTGAACTTAGAACAGGCAGGCACGAGAGGGCGAAAGGTTTCAAACAACTCCACTATAAAGAAGTATAAAATGAACAGCGCTGTTAGAAGACGAATCAAAGAATGTAATGTAACATTAAAATAAAGTGGAGATATATGAATTGTTTACAACAGCATAAAACAAGTAAGGCGACTTTCACGTTAAGAAAATACGAAGTATGAAGGACATTCGATACGTGTCTGCAGCAAGGTTCAGCACAAATTGGAACACATGCATAGGTTAAGTGATTAACGCTATTGATTTTAATTTAAATTGTAATTACATATTGAGCCAGTGAAAATTTTAAAAGCGTTGGATATATTTTAAAAAGTTTAGTAAAGCAAATCTTGAAAAAAAAACACAACTTCAATAAAGGAAGGTACAAAAGATGTTTGCTGTAATTTTAACCAATAAATGCACACACTTTTCATTAGATTCATAATACCATTTTCAAAAACGCTAAATTTTTACATGTTTCAGACTTTACTGGTTTAACATCAGGCAGCAGGTTAATTGTTTTATACAACAACAATTAATGTACTTCCTGATGACGGAGCGGCAAGGGCCGAAACATGTAAAGTTTAGTGTTTTTCAAGATATTATTGTGAATCTAATGACAGTTGTGTGCATTTGTTAAAGTTACTGAAATTGAATTATAATAACACGGAATAGGAATATACACATAGAACAAACAAACATCTTTTTCCCGAGGGTAAAGCGGCAGGGGCTTGGCCTCAATCACCCACCCCCATCTAGCGCCGATATTAGAGAAAGCGTGGAGCTATATCTCTATACCCCCCTCTGAGCTTTCATGGCTTCTTTCAGGGCAAACTTTACGTTTACCTTTTTTGCTGAAAGTTTCGCAAATTCTGGCCATTGTGTATGTATATGTGGTGTACACTTGTAGAATTCACAGTGTCTGCCCGTGAATTTCTGTGTCTCTGAAAGTAATGGTGACAGTGGAAAAGCAATAAAGTTCGTAGTGTTTAAATCACCGCCCACGAAATACTGTTTATTGGGTGTGAGATTTACAAATTTGTTGGTGGGGTGCGTAATAAATCAGTTAAAAATCTAAGCTAGCTAGCTAGCTAGCTAGCTAACTAACTAACTAACTAACTGACTAACTAACTAACTAACTAACTAACTAACTCCATGGAGCAGAGGCCTTCTTCAGAAGCTAACAGTTTCTCAGCTAGTCAAGAAATTCCCCGCGTTTTATTGAACCCGGAGGTTCATTACTGCATTCACATGAGCCCGCCACCTGTCCCTATCCTGAGCCAGCTCAATCCTGTCCATGCCCCCATCCCACTTCTTGAAGATTCGTTTTAATATTATCCTCACATCTACGCCTGGGTCCCCCAAGTAGTCGCCTTCCCTGAGCTCTCCCCACCGAAATCCTGTATGCATCTCGCCTTTCTCCTACACGAGCTACATGCCCCGCCCATCTCATTCTTGTCGATTTGATTACCCGAATAATATTTAGTGATGAGTACAGGTCATTAAGCTCCTCGTTATGTAGTCTTCTCCAATCCCCTGTCGCCTCGTCCCTTTTAGGCCCATATATCCTCCTCAGCACCCTATTCTCGAACACCCTCAGTCTTTGTTCCTCCCTCAGTGTGAGAGGCCAAGTTTCACACCCATACAAAACAACAGGTAAAATTATAGTTCTGTATACCCTAATCTTTGTGTTTTTGGATAGCAACCTGGAAGACAAAAGATTCGGCACCGAATGATAGCAAGCATTCCCCGACTTCAATCTGCTCTTAATTTCTTCATGAATGGAGTTTCGATTCGTTAGGGTTGCTCCCACACATTTGAATTCTTCCACCGTTTCAAAGGATTTATAATCTATCTTTATGTTGTGATTGTGTTCTGCATTCTGATTACAAATCTAAGGCCCGGAGAAAAAGTTGCGCTTGTACAAAAATACTGCTCTGGAAAACTCAAACTAGCACCGTTGCTGGAATTTGTAGAAAATATGTTCTCAGGTAACCCACATGGGGAAAACCCAGTTTAGCGTACTTGTTGGAATACGGGGGAAACCCATCAGACGGGGAAATCCCAACGCTCGATTACAGCGCTGCTGCTTTTTTTACCGGATATCAGAAACTGCTGTTCCATAGACTATGTTACGGGACTGTGCACGGACTGCTGAATCGAGGTCACTGATAACTGATAAAGACAAGTTATTCACTATTGTAGAATACCACCTAAATGCACTTTTTTCACTAAGTTCCTTTTATTCATTCACTTCGTCCTACGTGTTTCGGCACCCCACGGTGCCATCTTCAGGGAGTACGCTGTTTAATGCTGGGTCGATGCTTGGTCTTCAGCCTTCTTGTAGCCGTTGTGTGTGGGTTCCTGTTGGTATGCAGTGTTAAAATAATAAAACTGTTTAAAATATTAAAAGACTTTAAGATAATAGAAGGTTCAGCGTCGTTTCTCGTGTCGGCGTTCTACATTTGCACCTCTCGTGTGCCCTTTATTCTTTGGTCTGGCCATGTGGCAATGTTAACTGCTGTTGTGTGTTGTTACGTGTTTCGTGTCCCGCTGTCAGGAATTGGCAAAGTTAATGAAAAAAGTGCATTTAGTTGGTTTTCTACAATAGTGAATAACTGCGGAACAATGCACGGTATGTACAATATTAAAATGATAAAGACAAACTTGTCTTTTTATATCTACCAATATGGAACACGCCATGAAGACTAATCCGACAGTGTCATGTCCTGTATTCAAGCATTCCTAACTTCAACACTTGATGCACATCATCTTTATACTCCTACCATATTACTCCCGAAGAAAATCACGCACAATTGTACTTATTGTCTAGGGCAATGTTTGAGCCGTGCAGAAGGTCTAAACACGGAGCAGAGAAGAAAAACCTCTCGCTCTTGCAGAAACTACGTGCTCTAGACTAGTCACTGTACTGACTGAGCTACCCCGCACCACTCTACAATTAGAGGGCGCGCCTACCTTATCTGTGAAATGGTAAACGTTATGGACGTTGAGAACACATTTGGACCTGTAAATAGACGTGGAGGTTGCCGGGTTAGCGACTAGTTGCGGGCTGGATGGTTTGGGGATCGAATCCCGGTGGAGGCGAGGTCTTCCATGCCTTCCAGACCTACCCCGATCCCCGCACAGCCCCCTGTACAGTGTTTCCCCGGCCCTTCGTGAGGTTAAAGCGGCAGGAGAGTGATGCTGACGACCTATCCTCTTTTAGCGTCGAGGTTATGAATGAGTTGGAAATTTACTTCCGCCTCCCCTCTGTACCTGCATAGGCATGTCATAGGGTGACCTTTACCTTTTACGTGGCCATGAAACTACATCAAGTTCAGAGCACAAACATGTTGACCTGTTGATAGATTTGTAGTTTGTAAACAGATTTTTATCTGTTAGAATTATTTTTGTTTGTTTACATTTGTGTAAAAATAAATATTTAGGTATCTATTGCCTATCGCTCATCTGAGTTTCTGAAAGATTTTCTCCGTTGCTCCTCTTTTATAGTTGTATTCTTAAAACACCCATTCCTGTATAATGTACAGACACGTTTGTTATTTTTCTTTATAAAAAATTTCACACAATTATAATAGCTGCATTGCTTTGTTTGTTTTGGCAATCAGTTCTAAGAAGAAAGAAAATATTTACATTACAAACATTTTGTTATTTCACATTCTACAAAATATTACCTTAGAGAAGTTGAACATTTCTCTAAGCTTTCTTATGGTGCACCACTTCAAGACCGTCAAGGAAGCTTTGTTAATATCGCTCGTACGTTAGAGTTTTGCGCGTCAACCATGTTGTAAAAACTGAATGTGGGAAATTAGAAACGCTGCCTTGTGGTGTCCACAACTGGTATAATTTTCGTCCCAGTTTTCTTGAAAATTTGTCGAGTGTTTAAAGACGGTGAAACAGGGACACACAAACATACAAAGATAGCATTTTTATCCCGGAAGTGAGCTCATTTTTTTACGAAAAAAGTAGCCTGAAAGAAATTAACTTTTAAACGACCGGGTTGGTATTTAAATTTTAGTGGCTGCTTTATGAAAAATTTGTGCCATTTGAATAGCAAACATAAAATTATGACGCAAACGGTATTCTGTGGGAAATAAAACAGAAGTTATGCAGCATGTCTTAAAAATACAGTAATTTTTCTTCTTGCCTGAACATATAAAACGAATTTATATGGGTGTTTTTGGACGTGCCTTCACATATTTGAGCGTTGGTATTTTAAAAGTTAAGTTCTTGTTTCGACTTCAAACAATCTTAACGATCAGAGTGGAGTGCCATGATATGAACCTGAAGAATGTAACACGGCTACGTTGTGATTATCACCGATCGTCTGGGCAACTGTTACAAGCTGGCTTTGTCCTCGTCATTCATGACAGCTACGTGACTCAATTTCCATTAGCCCTCACCGGAACCGTCAGCAAACCTGTTGTTATTTCCCTGACATTTACAAGCAAACACCTTTTTCTTTTAAAGAAACACCTTGAAGTAATCAATTTCACTGCCTTCGCAGTTGTATTCCAGCCCGTATAGCGGCGTCTTGTTTCTGTCTCCAAACGCCTTTGTGCCTTTGTACTAGTTTTTCTACTGTGTGACGCCGTGTAGTCAGCTAAATACCAACCTTTCTCAGGAACGTATTGATACGTACTTGTCTACCAAACTATACGATGTCACACCGTAAAAATATCGTAATTTGTAATCAGTACATAACTTTCCTTATGCCGTGCTAGTGACCCCTTGCAGGCCTCTTACAAAGGCAGCGTTTTCCTTGTCAACGCCGTGAAGGCGTGGAGGGGGAGTAGAGGTGGAGCTCCACTCATTCTTAACCTTGGCGCTGGGTGGAGGTGAGTGTTTTAATTCCCGGGAAAGAACCATTGAATAGGAGGGTGGGTGGGCCCTGAGTCGGGATGGATGTTTCGGAGACAAGAAAAGTGTTTTGCCCCTACCGGGATACGAACCCCGGACCGTACATTCCGCAGCAAAGTCGCTACACCGACTTGGCCCCTCCGGCTTCTGTAGGCCTTATATATGAAATAAAAGTTAACTTGCTGTTTTGCTTATCCAAAAGATTTTGACGCTTACTTGGCTGAGAATGATCTGTTATTTCTGATGAAAAATAGGCCACCATTGTGTCTTCCTCCGCGGTTAACCTTTTAAAGACGAAACATATCTGTTTTATGTAAGGACTCAGTGCGTACCGCGCTGTAAACACTCTCCACTTCGGTTATAAAAACCAATCTCTTAACGTTTTATAAGGCAAAAGTTGCTGTTTGTTCTGAGATCCGTACAAAACACATAAACGCAATGTGGGCACCACGTAGAATTTTTTAATGTTAAACCTGGTGGTATGTAAAGTTACCGCTAGGCTTTAAAAGGTTAATTCGCGTTTGGAGAGAAAGTACACGGTTCACGTCCTTACGACTTAATAGGTCTACAGACTATGAACGAATTTAGTGGTGGAAGTCGACTCAGGTTTTAACAGTGGCAAGTAATTTTTAAAAGCTCTTTACAGAACGCACAATCCCCGTGTTTTGTTAAACAGTGACCCTCCTGTTGTTTAGACGTCTGGGCAATCGGCCTTCAATTCCCGGGAACAGCAGAGATTTATGTTCTAACCACTGCGTCCCGAGAAGCCAGAGTAGCTCAGTCGGTATAGTGACTGCGCTACGGGCTGGAGAGTCCAGAGTTCGAATTTCGGTAGAGGCAAGTGATTTTACTCTTCTTAGAAACGTCCAGACGGCGTCTGGGCCTCATCCAGCCTCCTATGAAATGAGTAACGGTTTTCTTTACAGGCGGTTAAGCGGCTGGGACATGAATTTAACTGCTCGCCTCGATCTGGTGCCGATTTAAAGAAGAAGCATATCTGTTTTATATATAAGGACTCAGTGCGTACCGCGCTGTAAACACTCCACTTCGGTTATAAAAACCAGTCTCATAATGTTTTATAAGGCAAAAGTTGCTGTTTGTTCTGAGATCCGTACAAAACACATAAACGCAATGTCAGCACCACGTAGAATTTGTGAATGTTAAAGCTGGTGGTATGTTAAGTTACCGCTAGGCTTTAAAGGGTTAAGAATGAATGGCTGTATACTTCTGCTCCACCTAGTTGCATTCATGGCGTGGGCAGGGGAAAACTGTGCTTGTATTTACCTTTTACCATCGTGTCCAGTCCGACCCTGGGGCTCTGGGGAAGAAGAGGCGTTCTATCCAGTGGGTACCAAAGGTACATTCATTCCCGGGGACAAAATTGTCAATTCATGTACTTGACCACACACCTTCGTCTACTGCGGAGGGCTGAAGAATAAACTTTTATTTCAACTCTTTCATATTCGTAAATAAACAGATAACTAACTCCATGGAGCAGAGGCCTTCTTGAGAAGCTAACAGTTTCTCAGCTAGTCAAGAAATTCCCCACATTTTATGGAACCCGCAGGTTCATTACCGCATTCACAACAGACCGCCACCTGTCCCTATCCTGAGCCAGCTCAATCCAGTCCATGCCCTATCCCACTTCTTGAATATCCATTTTAATATTATACTCCCATCTACGCCTGTGTCTCCCAAGTGGTCGCCTTCCCTCAGGTCTCCCCACCAAAATCTTGTATGCAATTCTCTTTCCCCCATACGTGCTACATGCTCCGCCCATCTCATTCTTCTCGATTTGATTACCCGAATAATATTTGGTGATGAGTACAGGTCATTAAGTTCCTCGAAATAAACAGATATAGGGGCAAATTATTTTCATTTTTTAAAAAAGGGGGTTGTATTTCACTTGCAACTTTTTTGGAGACCCAGAACTTAAAATATAATATAAACCCGAATACTAAATTCGGAGGTAAAACGTGCAGACGAAGAAACAGATGGACAGACGTGATGCCCTCACACTCTTTTATTCTTGCAAAGTAGGCTACTTGTACGTGTCCCAAATTTCGGGGGGTTCCACTGTTTGTGTTTTCGATGTGGTGTAAGGAAAGTCCGTTGAAAACCGAACAGCAAAATTCAACATTTCCCATCCCCAGCTACTAAGCCTTCCGGTTCGACTGTGACTGTGTACAGTACAGACCCCGAGGGGCACTTAAATCACAGCTTTACTGAATATTTAATTTACTCCTGTTCTTCTTACATAACTCAGATTTACAATACTGACGAAAACAGTGGTGCTTCTCACTGTTGTTTATTCCTGCAGTGTTTTGTTTCGTTACTGTAATATTGCCCTTGGTCCGCCTTCCTGGGTAAGAAAGAAACACACAGTGAATCGTTGCACTTGTCCTGCGACACAGTGTTACTTACAAAGATGTAACACGCTCACGTATTTCATAACAACTGTTGTAACGGTGGTATTACTCGAAATAACGGATGCGAAGAAATTTGTGGAATTGTGTCGTGGAAGCAACAAATATTTCACAGTATTAATAAAATATAGGCCGATCCCAGCGGCCGCGCGGTCTAAGGCGTGGGTCTGCGGCCGCTCGCTTGCTGGGATTGCGGGTTCGAGTCCTGCCGGGGATTGGATGTGTGTCTCTTGTGAGTATTGTGTGTTGTCAGGTAGAGGTCTCTGCGTCGGGCTGATCACTCGTCCAGAGGAGTCCTACCGACTGTGGTGTGTTTGAGTGTGATCGTGAAGCCTCGATAATGAGGAGGCCCTGACCCACTAGGGGCTGTCGAGCCATAAAAAAACAGAAAATACTCGTCTGTAACAGAAGATAATCATCCGCAACAGAAGATACTCCTCTATAACAGAAGATACTCCTCTGTAACAGAAGATACTCCTCTGTAACAGAAGATACTCCTCTGTAACTGAAGATACTCCTCTGTAATAGAAGATAATACTCTGTAACAGAAGATAATCCTCTATAACAGAAGATAATCCTCTGTAACAGAACGTAATCCTCTGTAACAGAAGACACTCCTCTGTAACAGAAGATACTCCTCTGTAACAGAAGATACTCCTCTGTAATAGAAGATAATCCTCTATAACAGAAGATAATCCTCTGTAACAGAAGGTAATCCTCTGTAACAGAAGATAACCCCCTGTAACAGAAGATAATCCTCTGTGGCAGAGTATATTTTTGATATGGTCCAAGACATAGAAATATGTTAGGCTGATTCATGAGATAAAACGCGTTACGAATGTCAGCTTTTTGAATATGACACGGAAGACTTAAGTTTAGGTAGAATGGTAAAGTAGAGCTTAGGGGACGTGAAATTTAAGACATGATGTGGACTGATTTGCCTCGAACGGAGCCCTGCAGCAGGCTGATCTGGGCACGATAATTAACTTTGGTTTCAATAAAACACTGCATATTTCTTAAATATCTGTGAAACAGTTACCTTCTCAAGAAGGACTCATTTTCAGGCAGTACGACAGGCTGTGACATACTTTTTTCGTATTTTTCGTATTTATAAACATTAATAAGGAAGAACCCCAGCAATGTACTGGCCTCTTCCACTAATTTATTTACACATCTCTCTGGCCTACGGATTCTTAAGCAGGCATTTGTATTTTTAATGGTTTGCGAAATGAATACAAGAGATGTTGAAAATTTAAACAGTAGCTCACTCCTCAAGAAAATATAATCCTTATTGCTACTGCATTCATTATCACGTCTTTCGATGGGCTCGCCTTACTTCGGCATAAAGAGAAGAGGGGAGTCTGTGTTGGTTTCCATAGCAACGTCATAACACTGAAGACTTTTAATTACTGAATACTTTCGTCAGATGATCGCCTCGGTGTGGGACGTTTACATGTTTATATTTCGTTTCGTAATCCTTCCGTCTTGTACCTACTTGTTCACAGTAGGTGTAGGGGGTGTTTATTTTCACTTGATCACACTCAGACACACACCACAGTCGGTAGGACTCCTCTGGACGAGGGATCGGCTCGTCGCAGAGTCCTCTGCCTGACAACACAAACACTGTACAAGAAAAAAAATCCATGCCCCCGGTGGGATTCGAACCCACGATCCCAGCAAGCGCTCGGCCGCAGACCTACGCCTTAGACCGCGCGGCCACTGGGATCGTCGTGTTTATATTTATGACCTTCAAAACTGTTATCAATAAGAAGCTTTACATTACGTTGCTGTAAGTTGGTATCAACTGGTACAGTAAATGCATTTGAAATTTCGGCGGGAGAATGTTGAACATAAAACTTTCGCAAGCCGCCTGTGTTTGTAAAACATTTCGTACTGTAGACAAAACCTTCGTAAAAGTATCTAACCCCAGTAGAGCAGTCTACATTTCATGTTGACCCAATATAAAAATTTTGTAATCTGCATGTACACTGAGATAAATTAACTACCTAGCTACATGGAGCAGAGTCCTTCCTGAGAAACTAACAGGTCCTCAACTAACTAACTACATGGAGCAGAAGCCTCCTTGAGAAGCTATATTTTCTCAGCTAGTCAAGAAATTCCCCGCATTTTATGGAATCCGGAGGTTCATTACCGCATTCACAACAGCCCGCCACCTGTCCCTATCCTGAGCCAGCTCAATTCATTCCATATCCCCCATCCCACTCCTTGAAGATCCATTTTAATATTATCCTCCCACCTACGCCTGGGCCTCCCAAGTGGTTGCCTTCCCTCAGGTTTCCCCACCAAAATCCTGTATGCACCTCTCTTTTGCCCCCATACATGCTACATCTAACAGCTCCTCAGCTAGTCAAAAATTGCCCTATTTTATGTAACCCGAAGGTTCATTACTGCATTCACACGCGCCAACTACCTGTCCTTACCCTGAGCCAGCTCAATTCAGCCATGCCTCTCCACCCCACGTCCGAAGATCAATTTTAATATTGTTTTCCCGTCTACGCCTAGGTCTTCCAGGTGGTCTCTTTTCCTTAGGTCTCGCGACCAAAACACTGTAGGCACCTCTCCTCTCTCCCAGTACACTGAGATGGACTACAAATTTTATTTCATTACCGAAGACGCATGGATTCTTTCCCCTAACGTTTATTGCCCCCGTCTTCCTTTCCTACACCTTGCTGCCAGCAACCTGTAACATACACGACAAGATAGCAGGCATTTACTGTCATCTTCTGTTCGCATTCACAACTACTTGCTAACGCACGTAGAGAAAGATGGGAAGCATAGCCTTCTGTGTGTCAGGGGGTTTTTGATGAAATTTCAATATTTTCTTCGTTATTTTCTCCTTTTCACAGAACAACTCCAACTTTATAGGAAGATGCTTGTTATATTCTTAGTACGCGTTGCGTTGCCAGTTTGGCAAGTTTGTTACTGCACAGGAATTCTTTGGATTTTCTTCTGCTTCTTATTAACTAGACCCTGCGTAAAAGACACAAAGTTCCTTATACTGGTCTGAGTGTGATTTGTCTGGCAATGAAAGTCCCTTATACAGTTTATTCAAATAAGAGAAATCTTTATTCCTTGCAGGGTGTAAATGACATTGAATATAAAAGAACACGTGTTAGCTGTATTACATCGAAATCAAAAGAGGAAGTGCAAACAAATTTTACAAACCTTAAGATTACATCAGTAAGTAAAATCATCTATACCTCTGTCGTATGGAAATTAGGTTATATGGACATTTGTAACAGTTTTTCTTACTTTTTGATTGTTAAAACAGACTAGGGACGCCAGGCCAAAAAGAGCACCATAACAGCAAAACAAGTACTAGAATTGTGCAGCAAAATTTTATAGAAGATTTTAATATTTTAAAAGTTTTAACATTTTATATCCACATTCATGCACATCTTATGTAATTTGATATAACCCCTTGATAATGGCGTAGTTACTTGCCGAAACACGTCGGGGAGAAGATGAACAAAAAAGATAAATAAATAAACAGTATTATTGTGCATAAGTTGGTTCTGTTTTGCTATAAATTTTACAACCTCGTCTTTCCCCACATCATATGCGATTCGAATAATAACCAAGTGTGTGGGTGCATGGACGTTATATAATGACAGGAGCTCTACTGGTGACAACACTATCGTTGATGAATCTGGAACAGAATATATTGAGAAAACAAGTTACATGCTTGTACTTAAAGCATAAAGACAAATTTGTTGATAATGCTTAACCACAATAACTTGAAATGTTCTATAAAGAAGGTCAAATTTATGCTAAGTCACTAAACATGTTAAAATAACAATATAGAAGGATGGTGCTGCTCTCTGGTGATAGGCAATGGACTTCTTCGGCAAAGATGAACATCGTAATACAAATTCAAGCTTGCCTTAAAGTAATGTAATTGTTTCAGTCTTGTTGCTCGTATTTGTAACAAATACGAGCTGTTGTTACTAAACGCATGCGCGAAGGTATAACATAAAACATTAGTCGTTTATATGTCGGGTAAGCATTGTTATTGTTACTGTGGTATCGGTTGCCACAGGCCATTTCTCCCCGGTGCTTCTCGTGAACCAAGGGCGATCCCCACCGCTCAGGTGTCAAGTTTCAGACTGCAGTACTTTCCGTGTTAATGTGTATGTTCCAAGTGCAGCTGTCTGTTGCAGTGAATCTGTTGAAATTTTATCGGGTGTGGCTTCCATTTCTTAAAAATTTCTTTACTTTATTATTATTATTATTATTATTATTATTATTACATCATCCCCTTTATGCAGGGTATTCACACTTATGTACCTGAAACAAACCATGTTTCTAGGGTATACAGTGTCGCAGCCATTCTGCGCGTACTGTTAATGGTGCATATAGCGCTGTCTGCAATATTGAACTCCTTTGTGCTTCTACATTAGCACTTTCCGCAGTGTGCGTGCTGTGCCCAATATAGCTGTTTTCTGTAGTTTCTTGATACCGTGCTTTTCCGGTACACTGCTCAAGTATATTCTAAAGGATTTTGAAATGGTTCCAGTTGCTCCTATTATTACTGGCGTCACCTTTGTTTTACATTCCGCTTGCGCCGTATTTCTATTATGAGGTCTTTCTATTTTAGAATCTTCTCGGCGTCTTTCCTTATCACATTTCTGTCTCCCGGGATTGCTACATCAGTAGGCATACATGTTCCTTTTTCACTATCCCGGATTATGATGTCCGGTTTATTGTTGGGGTGGTTCTGTCGGTTTGCGCTTGTTGATTCCACAATATGGTTACCTTGCCCACTGGACTTGTTTCTATTGATTTTGGTACATGTTCGTAACAGAGTTCACTGTCAAATTTTACCCCCAGTTCCTTACATGTATTGAAGTGCAGTTCAGCACACACTCTATCATGTCGCTTGATGTATTTTTCTTTTCCCAGTCTTGGGCATGCTGACATAATGTGGTCTGCTGTCCCCTCAAATTAATGACGTAATCTACATTTACTGTTTATTGTTGTTGTTGTCGTTGTGGCTGTTGTTGTTGTTGTTGTTGTTGTTGTTGTTGTTGTTGTAAGTATCGAAGTGACTTTTCTCTACAGTCCTTATCATGGAATAGATTTTACGAAAAACTGCACGAAATTTTGTATTTGAGCGTCAAGGTGTGTTTCCGAATTCCCAATATTTACTTCCGTATTTTCATAACACAACCAGTGTACGTAAGCCCTCGGAGATTCATACAATATTTGTTAGGTGAGTCAATAACTGTAGCAGCCTTGACTGGCTTATCGTCAGGACTGAAATGGCATAATTAAAGGTAAAACGGAGTTCTTGTGTACAGACAGTACTTTGACACACTATAATTGTCTTCATTGCCTACGTGCGTACCTACATACATATATACATACATACATAAATAAATACATACATACATACATACATACATGCATGCATGCACACACATACATACATACATACATACATACATACA
>BLKM01000453.1:0-40507 GCA_013340265.1 Coptotermes formosanus
ATTAATTTGTAGAGTCTGCAGAGTCATAGTCTGGCGAAAAGAAATGATTATCTGAAGCTGCTGGGAAAAGAATTCCGGCGTTTGTGTCTGTAATTCGGACAGTCTTGACTGAACTGTAGCCCAATGTTGCTGAACTTGAATAAGACAATTTATAATACGTATTTAATGGGATGAGGTCTCATGTAGGCCTATGCGGAAAGTTTTATTTATGTACTGCAGGATATACTTTTGCTCGAAAAATATTGGTCGGCTGTTGTTTATTAGCTCATACCAATCGATCTATAATACTGGCAGATGTTACGTTTGTAATACTATTCAAAGCGTATAAAAGTTGTAACATTTTTATTGGTACGCTTGTTTATTAAGTAAGAAGAACCATCAAATATGGATGTACCGTATAAACCACAAAAAGCAAATATACAACCGCGAGTAATGTTTTTGCATTACGACAGGTTGTGTAAACAATTCTGTTAGCTGAAGTATGCTTCGAAGTAGTTGTTTAAAATACAGCCTATTCGAAACTTACTGTAATCTATTGTCATTCCGTGTCTTAAGGGAGATTACAGAAGTATTTGAACCCTGTCAACAGAAATAAAGCAAGAACCATATTAGGCTTGAAGTTAATGAGGTTTGTACATCTGCTTTTTATAAAATTAGCAGCTAAAGCAGGAACTTGAAATATGTCGCTGACTGTAGGATTAAATTGTTGGTAAAATACGTTAGTTGGTCGGTGCTAACGGTTCAATGAACTTAATGTTCTTTAAAATGATTGCTTATTTCTGGCGCGTGATGTATGTGGTAGTAATATACCAGCGTTTTAGAGAGTACTGCTGCCGCCAACACGATGATCGTGTCATGGCTTAGATGGCTGGTCACCGGCCTCTGATTACGCAGTGCCGTGATCGCTGGTAGGTCAGATCCTACGGGGTACACGTAGAATGGGGCAGGTTTCTCTCCGAGCATTTCCATTTTCCCCGTACACTCTGATTCTACCATTCCTCCATACTCTCCTTTCTTTCATGTGGTACTCTTAATATATATGTACTCTTATCAATTGGCAGTATCGTTAAATAAAGCCCCAACCCCATCGCCTATCCCTTTCCGCCGTTAAGGTTGCTGTTTGTTATTCATCTACTCTTCTGATGAAGGCGGCAGAATTCTCTGAAATGATGGTACAGATACACCACATAGTACGATGTTACATTCCAGAAGTCAGTAGTCTTCAGTGACTGCTGTGAGTATGTCAAATGTTACTCAAAATTTGTTGCTAACCAAAGCTCCCTCTAAATTTTTTTTTCTTTGCACGGCTGCGCGAACCTGCTACTGTTCTGAGCAGAAAATTTTTACACGACCTGACGGCTGCGCGGCACTTTTAAAATGGATTGTAATATGCACAATAAGAATATTTACAACGTAAATGGAAAAATCCCAGCTACGCGGCAACAATACCATGGGCGCGGTAGCATATCAGTTACTGTGCGGCCGCGCACCCGCGCAGATTAGAGGGAACATTGTTGTCAATGCAGCGGAATTTAGTGGATTGAGTACTGTAGCGCTATACGTTTTAAATGTATTAAAATGGTTTATTAAGAGGTCAGATGACATATTCGAAAATAACTTAAAATAAATATACGACCTGCAGCATTAATTATACAAACGGTGGTAGTAGCGTACAGCTCCGGTCTTGTGCAACTTGTAAAAAATCAAGACGAAGACAAGTGGTTTAGGTTCATCGTCAGCCGCTTTACGTAGCTTTCATTGTGCGGAAGGCTGGAAGGGGGCCAGGGCCGGTCTAAACACTGTGACGAAGAGAATCTCTGGCCCGTCGGGAAAAAACTCCCGACATTCTGGTCACTGTACTGACAGTGACATTAAATATCGTCGAAGTCTATACGATTTGTGAGTTTGTAATTTTTTTATCAGCAAGGCTTATCACTATGCTCGGCTCTGAGACTAGTTCATGCACATTGTCAGTAATTATCAAATATACTGTATCTTCTTATGCCACTGACAGTTTAATTGAACACTGCAGCTGAGACTTCGGCAGTCCTGCTTCATGTTTAGGGCACACAGAAGGCTGACAATCCTGTTTGAGGCATTTCGTGGTTTTCCTTCGCCCTGAAAATAATTGCTTGTTTTATATTTTTGGTTTCCGTGCATTAGTTGGTTCTCATTTCTGAAATTGTGTGTGTAATCCTAACAGGCCCTGCATTAAAAATAGGGCATGACCGATTTCTTCCAAGTTAATCTCGAGTCATTTTCTACATACATTCTGCTGAATGACGTTTTATGAACTCTACCCATGCGTTTGGTAAAGTGTTGTTAAATAGAATTATACAAAATGAACTAGTTCACCCGCACTGCAGAAATTACGTAGTTTGATTTGATATACAAGAAAGTATAGAGAAAAACCTTACAAATTTGCTTGTTAGTATTTTAATTTAAAACTGAGTAGAGTTTTCGAACCCACTTCCAGGAAGATATACAGATTTAAAATTGTAATATTGAACACAATTATTCATTTAAAAATGTACGTAACTACTGATTATTAAATGTCATAGTAGAATTACATTTCGACATGTTCCCTGAACAATTGTTTAATCTCTATATTTAAAGCACTGTTGCCATTTCACATAAGATCACGTTTTATTTACAGTTTTAACAATGTTAAAGAAACGCTTCAAACATTAACTAGGTAAGAGATTCGGAAACTAGAAACGACATCACAGCACGTTCCATTGTTCGTATGAAGGTATAATCCACAGCATTCCAAATATTTCAAAACAAAGAGCTCACAATTCAAGTTGTGTAAATAAAATAATGCAACGTCTGGTAGCTAATTGGTTTTTTCCTAATAAATGAGCATTTTTATCTTATTCTCGGAAACATACTTTATTTAAAAGAACATATGCATTGGCAGAGATTACTTTTGTAGAAATATCAGCATGTGGTAAGACGTGACATTAAATTACTGAAAATAAATTATTCTGTTGTCAGAATTTGGTCTCGTTTGAAACTCAAAAGGAACAAGGAAACAAACTACATACAAAAAATAAAACCACACGAGTCAAAACTTCCTGACAAAAAAGCAACCAATTACACGACAAAAAGGGATCCATCAATAGTGGCGTTGTTATATACTTAGAAGATGGGTTGCCATAGCGATTTTCAAAGTGGAACAATTCGATTTTCATGTTTAACAGACCGGTGACACTGGACCCCAAACCCGTGAAGACGTTTTCTAGGAATCGGGCCTGAAAGTGGGGCCTCTCGAGCCATCAAAAACCTTCCTTCTGCTTCTTCTTTAGCACGTGGAAGACAGTCCTTTATAATTCTTGCATTTATTCGTAGTTCCTGTGGTGCAAGTTTTGTGTGGATATACTCCCAAAACTGCTATACCTTGAGACTGAAAACTTTTATCAAAGATGCAAATTTCAGATGTAAGAATTAATAGACTAGCTCAGCCACAGAGTCAAAAGTAAAGTTGTTCCTACGAATATTTTCATCGTGCGATCACAAGTGTAGGGGAGCGGGTGTCAAGATCAACATACTTTTAATTTTTATATTAAATGAATTGTAATAAATGTTTTCATGCTCCGGCCGCTTTAACCTTTTAAAGCCTAGCGGTAACTTTACATACGGCCAGGTTTAACATTAAAAAATTCTACGTGGTGCCCACATTGCGTTTATGTGTTTTGTACGGATCTCAGAACAAACAGCAACTTTTGCCTTATAACACATTAACAGATTGGTTTTTATAACCGAAGTGCAGAGTGTTTACAGCGCGGTACGCGCTGAGTCCTTATATAAAACAGATACGCTTCGTCTTTAAAGGGTTAATCTCTTTGTGATACGTGCGTCATTCACTGGAGAGGAAATCTGAAAGCCTCTCAAGTGTTTGCAAAAGTTCGAATGGGACATTCACGTACATATGCATGTATGTATGTATGTATGTATGTATGTATGTATGTATGTATGTATGTATGTATGTATGTATGTATTATGTATATATGTATTTATGTATATATGTATGTATATATGTATGTGTATGTATATATGTATGTATGTATGTATGTATGTGTGTATGAATGTATGTATATATGTATGTATTTATATGTATGTGTATGTATGTATGTGTGTGTATATATGTATGTATTTATATGTATGTATGTATGTATGTATGTATATGTATGTGTGTTTATATGTATGTATATATGTATTATGTATGTATGTATGTATGTATGTGTGTATATATGTATGTATATATGTATGTGTGTATATATGTATGTATGTATGTATGTATGTGTACATGTATGTATGTATATGTACGTATATATATACATACACAAACACAATCACACACAGGCTCACACACGTACATGTATACACAACTTGGTGCTCTCACGAGTTTATCTTTCCATTCTTAGGAGAGAACATAAGCTCAAGGAATACAGACAATTGTCGACTAAGAAGAAGATGAATAAGCCGTTACAGTTTTACAAATAAAATTTGAAAAGATAGCATGTTTCCGTTAAAATATTCAGTTTTATCAATTTTCTGGGTCTACCCCTCCTTTTTTGATGGCTGTATACTATAATGAACAACTTCATGCTCCATTTCACATGCAAGAGAACTGCAATATACACGGTTCATGTGGCGCACACAACAGCTCGTTACATCTAATATCAGCGACAGAAAGCTGACAGGTATTTATCGCTGAACTTTGTTGCTTCTATGCCGATATTACACTAGCGGCTGAGGCGACTAATTGCTGGCCTGTCGCCGCAGAGGCCCTGATTATTCCTCAGGCTTGTCTAACGTTATTTGTGCTGGACAAAGTTGCGCTGGGACAGGTTTTTCTCCGAGTACTTTCGTTTCCTTCTGTCACAATCATTCCACCAATTTCCCATACTCATATTTCATTTATCTGCCACAGACACTATACAGTCTCGTTAACTGACAGCGTTGTTAAATGAAACATTTCTCTCCCACATTTCATGTATTGTGTTTCTGGAGGCAGTGACTGTACTCTTCATGAGGCGTTCACAAAATTTTGTATCAGGCATGTTAATAAAATGCATCTTAAGAGGATTTCGTTAAAGTTCAATTTAGCTTCAGAGAAATACAATTCTTTGCCTGAATATTTAGAGAACGTTACGAAATTGCGACGTACAAAATCATTGTAATATACACCAGTAAGTAACGAATCATACGAAGGTGCTACAAATGTTAAGACAGAGACATAAATCAGGATCGTTCTGAGATTCTGAGAAGAGCAAAATACAGAAATGTTTGTTACTGTTGATTCAGAATAAGTATACACATAAATGTATAATACAAAGATGAATTTGGTGATTTTTTCAGGTAAGCTGATGATGTTACAGTATTGAAATGTACAAACTTGTAATGAGTTGGATGTGCATCTTGAATGAGGACTATAGGTAATGGATACAGACTTTCCTGGGTAAATGTGGTAGACGGAGGTCGCTTCATATGTTTTGGTTATAATCCATAAATTTTTAATATTATCCAAAAAGGTTTTATTTGGAATTGCATGTCTCAGTTCACACTATATTTTAAGTTACATAAACACTACGTAGAAAAATTGTTTTTAGACTATTTGTAGGTTTAATTTTATGTTTGAGTTTAAATTAATGCTAGTTGAGATTTAAATTCACCACATAAACTTTAGTACAAAATTCCAACAAAATTCAGAAGTATAATCGGAATCTAATGGAGAGAAAATATACAAAAGACCTCCCCAACATGCACCATATTTATACATGTTTTACAAACGCACCTAAGCATAGTTCTAACAATTATTGATCTATATCAGTGTAATTGTAGGTGTAATTGTTTAAATTGACATCTGAAAGCGCTTTTTGACCAGTAGTCGCCATGAAAACCGTCTCCCACATGATACATTTTTTATTATATACTAAACAAATAAAATCACATTTAATCTCAAAAGTTTTATTGTTGTAAGCCTCCTAAGACGGACATGCTCTGCTACTGGGAGCACGCTTTTTGTTGTTACTATTGAATCTCTATCGTATAATTTCATTTATACCGCGCTACATATGCAATTGTAACCGGGCACTTCAAATCAGTTGCGATTAAAGATAGAAAAATTGGACTTCTCTTAATAGTGCTCCACATTTAATACAGTTGCGGTCCAGTGCTGTAGCAACAGCACTTTGAATCCTACAGTGTGGTTGCTATAGTAACCGGCACACAAATCACGAGCCGGCAGGCGTGACTCAGTGACTCATTACGGACAGAGAGACTGAGGTACCGCTCGACACAGAGTGAGTATCTGGTCGTACGAAATACTACGGCGCAACACGCACGCAAGCACAAACACCGAAGAGACTGTTTTGACTCACTTAGATTCACGCACTGTGAAATTACAGCACCATGAAGTTAATTACAAGTACTTGAAACCAATTTCTTCGGTGTGCCCGCCACATGTCTTATTCAGTGGTATTATATACTTGTATATTTGGTGTGTATGCTAACAAATAAAACCAAAAGATGGCTCCAAGTGATTGTTGTTCGGTTGTCATATATGTTAGTTCTGATTTCGTAGCAGAAGATGATAGTTACAAGTAGGATCAGAAGGTGGTAGTAGTAAATGAAAGTGGAAGTTATGGATGAGTTTCTGTACTATAATAATTTCAGTATCTTAGCATAATCGTGTGGATCAAAATATCTGTGAAATTGTGTTACAAATTACTTAAAGGAATTCTGCATTTTTGACGAATTTTTTAGACAAAAAATTCTAAGCTTTCACAAAAGTTACTCTGTCAATAGGTTCTATGCTCAGAAATTTTGCCTTGAAATTTCAAAAGACTTTTCGCAAGTAATCTAAATACTGAAACAGAGGAAGGAACACAGATCTTCCCGTTGCAGAAGTGGCAGAATTCACACCCTGCATCAAAAGAAAAGTAGTGACGGATATACTGCTGTGTGGTTTCTGGTTCTTGTAGCTGTGATTGGTCGCAGCCACGTCCATGTAATAAGGACCAGACGTCTGTAATCTGCTGGACGCAAACATATCCTGCTAACACCTGTTCCCACAAAGTGGCTGACATTTGCCCTTCTTATTATCCCAGTAAAGCCGCTCGGGTTTGTTCTTTGTATATGGCAGTAGGGGCTGTCAGGCAGAGCTACAGATCCGCAAGTCAGAAGAAGCGCATTCACTGCTTTCTTTTGTTAAGGCTGAGCATCCATCAACACGAAACAAAATTATAGTGCTTCTTTCATATCAGTCAGTCATTCACAAATGTAAATAATTAAACACTTTCAAAATCATATCAAGTCGAATAAAACGCAAAGTCACAGACCGCGTAACAAAACAAATGTGATGGTAAGGTAATGTTGAACCAATGCTTATTTCAGTACCACACAATGAAGACATATTTGGAAGTGGACACGTAACACTGTGTATTTTTACCCTCGCCATTGTATGGACGCATGTGTTCGGTTCCATAACCTGGCCGCTTTAGCCCAGTACCTGACCGGGCTTTGAAACTGACGGATATCGATAATCTCCCGATCGTACACCTCGTGACATAGTCTGTATACTGACTGAGGTATCGCATCTCAAATACTACAACACTTATAATAATAATAATAATAATAATAATAATAATAATAATAATATAATACCTATGCAACGAAACAGGGCTAAATCAGAATTAAACAAGGAACACTGGTACAAGTATGGATCAAAATCAATAGAAACAAGTTACGAATATAAGGTAACCATCTTATGGAATGAACGAGGGAAAACTGGCAGAACCATCCCTAACAATAACCAGATGTCATAATCAGTGATCATGAAAACAGAACACAGCCATAGTGTGCACTGCGCAAGTACTTCGTAAAGTGCTAATGTGAAAGTACAAAACGTTAGTCATTGGAAATAACATCGCATGTGCCAGATATTGTAACCACAGAATAGCTGCAACATTACGTATCTAGAAACGTGGTTTATTCCAGGTATACTCGAATAATTGTAAATACCCTGTATAAATGAAACAACAAATCAATAATAATAATAATAATAATAATAATAATACATTAGAAAAATAAATAAACAGCTCATTAGCGAGGAAGACACGTTCCTCTGGCTGTTGAAAGGAGACCTGAAAGGAAAAACAGAAAGTGAAATAGTGGCAGCACAAGACGAAGCACAACAAAAAAAAATCCTCATCAAAAATATTGCAAACAGAAACAGATAGTAAATGCAGGTTATGTCACCAATTTGAGAAGACAGTAGACCACGTTATGTCAGCGTGCCCAGTATTGGCAAAAGAAGAATACATCAAGCGACATGATAGAGTGTGTGCTCAACTACACTTCAATATATATAAGGAACTAGGGGTAAAATTAGACAGTGAGCACTGGTATGAACATGTACCAAAATCAGTAGAAACAAGTCAAGTGGGCACGGTAACCATATTATGGAACTAACAAGTGCAAACCGACAGAACCATCCCCAACAATAAACAGGACATCATAATTCGGGGTAATCAAGAAGGAATATATGTGCGAATTGATGCAGCAATCCCGCGAGACAGAAATGTGATGAAGAAAGAAGCCGAGAAAATTATAAAATAGAAAGACTTTATAACAGATATAGAGGGCATGTGGAATGTTAAAACAAAGGTGACGCCAGTTATAATAGGAGCAACTGGAACCATTTCAAAATCATTCAGAAAATACTTGAGCAGCGTACCGGGACAGCACGATATCAAAGAACTACAGAAAACAGCTATACTGTGCACAGCACACACACTGCGGAAAGTGCTAATGTAGAAGCACAAAGGAGTTTAATATTGAAGAGAGCGTTATGTGAGCCATTAACAGTACGCGCAGAACAACTGCGGCACTGTGTACCCTAGAAACGTGGTTTGTCACAGGTATAGAAGTGTGAATACCTTGCATGAAGGAGATGTAATAATAATAATAATAATAATAATAATAATAATAGCTGAAGCCACAGCAGGAACAACAACAACAACAACAACAACAACAACAACAACAACAACAACAACAACAACAACAACAACAACAACAACAACAACAATGCAATATACTCGGGCCTGTCTCTGCATGATAAACACAGTAAAAGCCTGCAACAAATCGTTCTGCTCCAGTAACATTTCGTTTAGGTTAGGTTTGCTTCAACGTTCTGTTGTCAGTACACAATTTCTCTCGTCGGAGCTGCCACAGCCCGCTTAAGAATCCCTACAAAGGCCCCATTGAAGCGTTCTGTCACCCTTTGTTTAAAGTCCTGCATTATGGCAGTGCAGATGGGCAGCAAATAATTTTGCCATATTTCAAAAAAACTTTAGAAATATATAACATACCGATTTCATTGCTTGTAGACATTCTTTCAAGTGCATTCTTTACTCATGTTTGAAAGTCATGTTGAATTTATCTATACAAATGTACATTTCAGTAAAATGTAACAGCATTTTCACATGGTGGAACAGCCGTACAGCAAACCCGAACAAACCCGCGCTCGCACGCACACGTGTGTGTGTCTGTATGTATGTGTGTGTGTGTATGTATGTATGTATGCATATATGTATGTATGTATGTATTTGTGTGTATGTGTGTGTATATTTATGTATTTAATTATGTGTGTGCCTGTGTGTGTGTATGTATGTGCCTTCTTCGTTTTACATTACTGTACTTTGTCGGTCGTAACAGGCGACACCTAAGTTGCGCTACATATGTGTATATCGTACCTCAGAGGCAGAAGTTTCTTGTTGTTTGCCTATGTCGTTAAATAATCAGCAGATATAAGAATATTTGACATACATGTTTTGTACTTTAATGAGAAGTCCCTTGTAGGCGCTTTTCGCAAAATTGCGAAAAGCGACTATTAGCTTCCTCATGTCTGTCTGTCTGTCTGCGTGCCTGCCTGCCTGTCTGTCCGTCTGTCAGTCCGCAAGGAGCAGCTTGGCTCCCACTTAACGGATTTTCATGAAATTTGATATTTGATTATTTTTCGAAAATTTGTTAAGCAAATTCAAGTTAGATTAATATCTGACAAGAATAACGGGTGTTTTGCATAAAGACCTATGTAGAGGTATGACATTTCGCTAAATTATTTTTAGAGTGAGAAATGTCTCAGACAAAAGTTTTACCGAAAATCAGAACACATTTGATAATATTCAACAACTTTTTCTAAAAATCGTGGCTTCTCTGAAATAATGTGGAAAAATATGGTAGAGCCAGACAGGCCACATATAATATAATACGGCGCATGGTCTCTTCCTGGTGGATAACTAAGGTTGCAGACACACATTAGGAATGCGTAGTTCTTACTGCTTTTCCATAACAGCAGTGTTTTCGCGAACGCGCCTCAATGTTACGTTTATGCACACATTGTCTGCATTGTTTCGTTATGACATAGTAAAACTAAACAACTTTAAAATTGATCTGTTAACCTTCTTATGTACACAAAAAGAGAAGATAAATAAGGAAGTAAAGAAACCAGAGGCAAGTAGGCTTAATCGTAAAAAGTAATTTTTGTGGCCTGCTTGAACATTAAGAATGAAGAAAGTACTATTTTTCGAAAGTTCTGGAACTATTCACCGAACTCACATTATCACATATCGGAAGACCCATTCCTAAGCAACACCGCTGATAGACCCTCAAATCTCACAAGAAAAAAGCAGGTCATTTTGTGTAAGGTGCTTCTACAAAACTGACTTGGGTTGGTTTCAGCTTCTTGTCAATAAGAGTTCGTATTTTATGGATATAGCCCTGTACTTATTCCAAAGCATATAGTGTAGACGCAAAATATCAAATTTGATAAAAATTCGTCAGGTGGCTTAGGAGAAAAATCATACGAAATGTAAGACGGAGAGATTCGACTTCTCCATAGTCCGTATGCCAACTTTTTGCAAAGAAACTTTAATCATAAATTTCCATATGTCTTATATTGGCCTACGTATGCCTTGTTTGAAAAAGTTGACTCAAAATGTAAAGATTCTGACTTGTGTTCAGTAAATGCCCGGTTACCATCGCTTCCGGAACCCCGACACTTTGGGCTGAGATGTTTCATGAGATTTCGCAAGGTTAACACTGTAGTAGTACCTTAAATAACGTTAAATCGCTATATTTTCCTTAATTGGCCACATGCATAATTTTTCAAATCGTAAGAGCTTATGCTGTTAGAATTTATTTTCATACGTTTCGGTAGTTTAACTAAACAAGGGGGAGACTCGTACGCTGTATTGTAGGAGTCAGTTCAGTGTACTGCGCTTTTTGTAAAAATTTGAAGTTGTCTGTAACTCGAATGCTGCTCACACCCCGTCAATAAAGCTTTGAAGTTGTCTGTACCTCGGATGCCACTTACGCTCCGTCTATAAAGATTTGAAGGTGTCTGCACATCGAATGCCGCTTAAACACCTTCAATAAAAATCTGAAGTTGTCTGTACCTCGAATGCCTCCCACTCTCCGTATATAACAAATGACAATCATACAGTTATACGATAATTATATGGAATTATATTCACATTTTAATCATTTCTTTTTTGTTTGTCGGTCCTTTCACAACTCATCATCAAACCCATAAAAGAACACAATGTATTCTACACTAATAATTAGAAGCCATTGAAATCCACACACAATTATTTTATGTCAAATGTATGGGATTTCAAGTCCAGTGCTGGTAACTTTAGAAGAAAAACCGATATGATAAGAGTCAGTAATACGAATGGTCTGTAGCAAAGGATGTGACCTGTCGTTCTTTATCTATGGTCACGTACTGGTGCAGTTGCATGATTTCTCCATTGCGTTATCAAACAGTATGCGATACACGCAGAAGGAATTGAAAAAAAAACGTAGGTTACCATTGTGGTTTCAGCACACAAGATGGTGTTTGTAACAACAGAAACCACACACCTTGTCGTTACAAAATTATTATGCATTACCCTCAAGAAACGGGTGTGTTTAAACGGGGAGGTGATGCTTTGTGCTTGTCACTCCCTTGTGTAAATAGATTTGGAAAGATTTAAATCAGCGTAACCAAATTTTAGAATATGTCGGTAGATGGGTAGCTCAGTAAATACAGTGACAAAGCTGTGGGCTTGAAAACCGGGGAGCCAGGTTTCGATGTACTGTATTGGCACGTATTTGTCCTTCCTCCACAGTGTACAGACAGGTTGTGTGGCCTTCAAGGACTGTTTCCTGGAGGTAAAGTGGCCGAGGCATGAAGCTGAACTTTCACCTCCGTCCAGTGTCGAGTTTAAGAATGCATTGACCTATTATTGTGTCTATCCATTAAGCAAAGGGACAAAATCACGTTATATACACTTCTGTCTTTATGCCATTATTGACTACAAGCTTCGTTTTGACTCCATGCTGGAACAGGATTCTTTTCTTCGCTAAAATATCCATAGCAGTTCTGGGACCCACCCAGCATGTTGGTCGGTCCATCATCTGCCTTTCTACTCCAAAAATAGCGTGGAGCTTTGCCTCCACTTCATCATTCATTGCAGTGTATACTTCGCTGCGACTGCTGGTTGAATGCAACTAGATCAGCTACGGAGTTCAGGAACCTTGCTCGATCCTTTTACCCCTTCTTCCCCCTCCATCTCGTACCACAAGGCGGGGCCAGGACATACATTACAGTGGCTGGCTACCTGATGTGCCCCGGGCAGGGCCATTGTTACGCTTAGATATATTGTTTGATTACTCCGTTGTTGTTGTTGTTGTTTCTTGTTCTTTATTTATGACTTGCAAGTATTTTAACTGTTACATAATGCTTGTCACAACAATCGGTTCTTATTAATACGAATCTAATGAAGCCCGGATACATTCATCTGAACAAAACAAAAGGAATTGTAGTGGTAGGATCGGTCTCTTGCGTGAACAAAACACCTCTATACAGCATCTTGACAATTGCATAAAAATAATTTATAATATAATATTTAATTTAAAATTCGAGAAGTATCTCGTGAGGTAATCTATTGATTGGTACCTATTTCATATGTTCTGCCAAGCAAAGAAATCACAATTCTTGCATCAAAGTTTGCTGTTGGCTGTGATATGACGCAGTGTAGATTGGTAGTTAAGTACCAATTTCGGAGAATCCTGTTATGTTAATGTAACTGTGTGTATGTGTGTGTATATTCAACGATGCTGTCAATTGTTGAGGTTACACATTGTTGTCAATAAATAAATAAATGCGTATGGAGCACTGGTGGAAAGATACTGACAACGGAAAATCAAAGCAACCAGAGATAAACCTGTCCCAGTGCCACTTTTTCCACCACATATCCCACACAGACTGGCATAAGATTGAAACCCGTACTCGGTGTTCTCTAAGTTCGGCGACTAACCCTCTGAGCTATGACATGGCGTGTATTCAAAGTATAAATTCCACCCTGAAAGTAGAGGTAGCAAGATCATCCGAAACGTTGACGAATACCCAAATTATAGGTTGACACCCCTGAACACCACAGTGTGCTGATCGCTGTGAGAACTACAGCCATCTCATGTAACATTATTCGTGTTCTGTAGCGCCAGGCCTGGGGAAGGAAAATAAACTTGCACAATTCCTAGCCCGAACACTAAATTTAGGTGTCTGTATACACGTAAGTCTCATCAGTACCCTTAATTTGTAATTTTTTGCATATGGAATTAGTTTTTAGACGCTTTCGCAAAAAATCGTTAAAAAGGACTGCCAGCTGCGGCATGTCTTTCCGTCCGCCTGTCAACTGGTCCATACGCACGTACATACGTATGGAAGGACTTCTGTGAAATTTTTTATGGGGTGAGGTTTAGTGATATGCGTCGAGAAAATTCAAATTTGGTTCAAATCGGGGAAAAAAGAACATGCACCTTACACGAAGACCGACGTAAATTTATGACTACTTCGTTTTCAAGCATTAACCTAGAGTTGCTGTTGATAGTAATCAGTAACATTAGTAATCGATAATAATCGACAATAATCGATACTAATCTGCCTTATTTTTCGCGTGCTATACATAATTAAGGACAAAATTGTGAACCCAAAATATTTTATTTTTTATTATAACTAAGAATTTGAAATTAGCTACGTAGATAGAACAAGAATATTCCTACAAATAGTGTACGAAATCTTGTTTTAATACATTTACAATATTTAAACGAGGTTAATATTGGAGGTTACTTATGACCTATCAGTTAAAAAAATCAACTTAGGTATATAATTAATGTATATAATAATATCATAAAAACGCTTCTACTAGTAATGACATTCTATAATATTGACATAATTTTGAAAACAAAGTAGAGTGTGACCACATTGAATTAAGTGCTATGACTCTCTGAGAAGCGTCCAGGAGGCAAAGATCCGAACGCGCCTCAATGTTACGTCACGCGCACAATTCCAGTCTTGTAATAAAGAAGGAAGAGACAGAGCGATGCAAAATTAGGCCTAAGAACTTTCGCCCTTTTGTCTAAGCGCTGCTGTACGTAGGCGCACACTAAGTCAAAATGAGACTCCACGCTTTCTTAACCTGTGAACCGGACTGAAGCAAGTGGTCAGCATTGCATTTTGATCACTTTTAAGACGACTCGAAGATCCCCCGCTGCTGATTGGTGGGGTGGATCCCCGAACCCTAATAACCCAAATGGTGGAGAGATCCACTCTTGCGCATCAAACACTTGTTGTCTACCATCTGTCACTTATTGCATTATTCAAGCTGCTTACCGCGCATATTTGGAAAATGCCTGTGATTACTGACTTCGAGGAGCAGGGGCCTCCTTTAGAAACTAATATGTCTTCAGCTAGTCAAGAAATTTCCTGCATTTTATAGAACCCAGAAGTTCATTACTGCATTCACAAGATCTCGCCTCCTGTCCCTATCATGAGCCAGATCAATGCAGTTGATGCCACCATCCCACTTCTTGGAGATACATTTTAATATTATTTTCCCATCTACACCTAGGTGTTTCTTTCGCTCGGGGCTCCCCCCCCCCCAGGAACCCTGTATGCAACTCCCCTCTCTCCTGTATCTGCCACATGCCCCACCTGTCTCGTTCTTTTGTATTTGATAACCCCGATAATACTTTGGGTGGAGTAAAAATCACAAAGTTCTTTTAATGCAGTCTTCTCCAATCCCCTATTACCTCGTCGCTCTTAGACCCAAGTATCCACCTCAGCACACTATTCTCAATGTGAGAGGCTTAGTTTTTATAGGCAGCTGTCAGAAATTATCCTGGGGCAGATGAAGAAGTCAGTATTGAGACAGTGGATTCTGCTGCCACTATAAACGCTTCCTGCGAATGGCTGTGCTTCATACGGCGTGTTATACTATGAAAATGCGCTCTGGTCTGTTATTTGGGCAAATAATGCACCTGGTCACCACTCGTCTGTCTTGCCTGGTAAGGTTACAAGACGCAAAAACCACAAAAAAGAAATCGGTAAATTATTGGTTATGTGGGAGTTTCGGCTTTAAATAACCTGTTATGCAAATCATGGGTGAAAAGGTTATAGAATATGTATAATTCTACTGTGTTCTTAGTGCCTATTATCTTTATACGGTCTTCCTTATAGATTATCTACTGCAGTGAAAATTTGCATAGCAATGTGTCCTATCTTTTCATCAGAAACTCAGACGCAGACGCACACAAATGTGCGCGCCCTGTCGCGTGCATTGCTTATACTAGAGTGTCACCTGATTCTTTGTCTACTGCATAACGAACGAACTAACTAACCAGGCACGAAACCAAATTAAACTAATACTGTGACAGTAGAGCATAAAATTCAAAACCTTTAGTCCTACCGAAGTCTACGTATCATTGTCCAAGATTCTGGGACAGTTCAGTCCGCCTTGGAACACAAAATATCTGTGTAAGATCCATACGAATTAGAGGCTCGTATTCCCTCTAAATCTACCAAATGAACTTTTTTCTGAATCCTTGTCACAAAAATTCTGTGTGCGTGTCTTCTGACCCTCCCACTAGGCACATGCGGTAGCACCATATCTGGTCGTCACGATAACACATCTGATTTCGTTGCGCCGTGTCAATAATTGCTCTCTGGGGCGTACTCCATCTTTTAAAGTATTTTTTTCAGTCCCCTAGATAACCTTTCAACTGCGTGAAATACTGTGTTGCCTTTAAAGGTGACGAGTGCTGAAATGGTCATAATTCTTGAATTAACTTGAAAACTCATCACAGAATTTGCAAAAAACCGTCACTTTTCTGCATTCATTTATACTCCCTATGTGGGTTTTGCTATTTACGATTTCGTACTGAAATTCTCCGCTTTCGTTGAGCACTGATGAAGCGTGCCATGTCTCAGGCGGTTAGTCGCCGAAATCACACTGCGGCAGACTAGGTTCAGTACCAGAGCAGTGCGTGTGGGATTTATGGTAGGCGAAGTGGCACTGGAACTGGTTGTTATCCGAGTACTCCGGTTTACCCTGTCATTATCATACCGCCAGTGCAATGTATTCACTTATCACGGACAGTGTATATTCTGAGTAATTTAGGACGTTGTTAAATAACACCCTGAAAAAATTTCCTAAGTTTAGCGCTGCATGCTACATGTTCCGCCCACGCACCTTATATTTCGTGGCTCAGTCTTCCAAAAAAAAATAGGCTATAAAATGAACACTAATTTGTGACGCTCTGATTTTTACCACGTTATTTGCATGCTCGTGTTCTTCTGAAAACAATTTTCAAGTATTGTGTACTTTACTGTTGTCACAATCCGATGTGGTACTGCATGTTGTTCACCCCTTTGCACTTCAAACAGATAGTGTTTTCCCGCTGTACTGTAAATATAGGGAGAGTTACATTTGTAGCCCGATATGTAATGAATTATTAATCATCCATCAGGCAGTACTAATTACTTCTGTCCTTATCCGGACACAAGCTTACCGACTGACCAGTAGAGATAAGAATGTGAATGACGAAGAACAGTGATAAAAAAGGGAGTGTCCCAAGGCGATGAAAGGGACTTGCTCTTTACAGTCGAATTCTCACTTCTACCGCGGGGAAGGGGAGGTTTTGATTCATCTACAAGATTTCTTACCTGCTACCTGCTTCACTCTAGAGAGAGATGCTTCGTGGATATACAAGAGGGTTCGACAAGCGATTTCCACCATAACAGGCTTCATTATACTTACTGAGCACGCCTATGCCGACAGCTGGATGTGCCACTAGTGGGGTGTTTTGAACTGCTTAAAGCCCAGTGGTAACTTTGTGTACCATCTGCTCTAAAATTAACGTCTGCACTGTAGGCTTTGATTTTCTACTCCTTCCAATTTACACAGACAGTCACAACTACTTTTTCCTTAGTATTTGTGCTATATTACTACGTGTTTCGGCCTACAGGCAGACATCATCAGGTAAAACACAGGTATAAAAGAAAAGTGCTAAGATAGAGGTCTCTCCTTGTAGGCTTGCATGGGGTTAGATTATTTACTATGTGTAAACTATGGAACTTTTTCTTATGTATGAGTTATGCAGTGTATGGTATCTGGTATTCCCTATGCGGGAATAATATAAACAATTTGGTATAAATCTGTTTTCGGAAAGCAAATTAATGTAAAAAATATTATTTGATTTTCCCCTCTCAGTGTCATTTCTTCAATACTTCGTACTTGTTTGTCATTCATTTATTACCGAGGATACATAAGCTTATCAGTTAAAAGCATCGTTAAATGAAATACTAAATAAAGCACTCTGCGCTTGACTCACACCCTGTGTGCTTATTGTTATATGATTCGCAAAACAAATAACTGTTAACTCCCTCAGTAGCGTTCCCCTGTTTGAGACAGACAGAAGAAACAGGGTGGAAATTCAGTGCGAGGCACTATGTTTGTTGTTGTTGTTGTTGTCGTCGTCGTCGTCGTCGTCGTCTTCGTTTTGGGGGGTGCAACAATAAAATTTACTGCTCTGAAGGTTACCGGTCAGTGCCCACTTGTCCTGCTCGTAAAGGTAGGCTGGAAAGAAGGTAAAGCCTTTGGAAGTGAAGAAGGTAGCGTCCTGGATTGGACTTTCGGCAGTATTCAAAACAGGAAAGAAGCTGAGCATTTGGGGTGAGTTTAGAGTTTGGAAAGCGGGGTTATGAAGAAACTTTGATCACTTTGGGGGGGGGGGACTGCATTTTGGCCAGAACTTTGAAGCTGATGTTGTTAGGGGCTGCTCGGGAAGCATCAAGTGCAGCATAGATTTTGATTACCTGATTTGACCTTGTGTTGGAGAAGGGTTTTGTTCTCTGTGAGGTAGGAATTAAATCGTTGTGTACAATTCAGACAAATTTTAGTCTTTAAAACACTCGCGTTGTTAGTTGCTGGAATGTCATTACGGATGATTGGTTTTAATTCCAGGTAAGTCCGTGTGAGTTTTATGGTGAACGATATGGCACTGGGACACCTTTTTATCAAGTTCTTCGATCTTCTTCTGGTAATATCTTTCCACCAACATTGACATTAATATTGACAGTAATACTACCGTTATCAAAAGGAAAAAAGGCAAAACAATGGAGCACTATAATCATAGCAATTCTCGTTCAGATATTCGGCAGCTTTGAACAGGAAAGTACTTTGACATTTAGGCTTCAAAAGTTTAATTTCTCGTGTTGCCAAATTTTATGCTTTTATATTGAAACTAGAGGGTGAAATGTAACTTCGTATTTGAATAGTCAACACTGTTGTGTCGTGTTCCGTTTGTAATTATTTCAAACCGATTTGAACACCCGAGGTATTCCATTATCTTCCTCAGCCCTTCCAAGAAACTATTGAGTGTGGATTGGTTTCCTGCATGATGTACCATTGCCAGAACCGTAGACAGCTGGAGAGAAACAAGTGCTGAAAAGGGATTCCCGCCTGAGACTTGAATACACTTACAACACTTCATATTTGTGAAGACTTCGAAAAAACTTTGTTTTAATTTTTACCGATGTGGTTGGAAGTAAGTGCCTTAGATAATAAACAAGTGGTTAGCAAGACTTCTTTGAATTTTTGGTGAAGTGGTTGGCAACATGTCTCTCAGTTATTATTGACGTGGTTGGCAACATGACTCTGAAATATTCCTTTCTATCCCTTTCCTTTGGCCATTTTTTTCTCTTTTCTTTTTCAGGGAAACAGTAATCGTTGAATCTACCATAGGTTGTTATGATTTTGCTTACGTACCTCCATGCATGAATTTCCTTTACATATGAGTGCTTTTATCAGCCGCCTATAATGCTTTCGAGTCTGCCGTTCTACTGATCTAGCTTAATTTACGGTCATGCTGTGATGATTGCCTAAGTTATAATCCATATCCGAATTTTTCCAGAAATTAATGACGCATTTCGGCCGTACGCATGGATTGTGACATTGTTTAGATAGTTTCGCCAGCAACGGTATTTGTCTGAGGATAGTACGGTACTGGTAAACTTGTGTTGACTTCATTTATTTTAAAATCCTAGCATTAAAGGACAACTTATCAGTGGATTTTTCTCCAATGCTTAGGGACGGAACACGTTAGACTTAATACGTGATAAACAAAAACGTTGATAACTTGTGCTACCATGGGATGGTTTTAAGTTTACAAATTTCGCCTATGGTAAATAATGAATGCATTCAAACAACCTTGTTAAGTTTTATGTGTTTGTTTACTCTCACCATGTAGCACTTTTGTCGCTTAACTGAAGTCCCAGGATAGCAGTTTGGGATTTGAAAGTGATCCGACACTATAAGACCAGTGTCTATAAACGTGCATCACTTCAACTGTCTTAATTCACCTTTTAATTGTTCATGCTCAGGTGGTGCGATGTAAATGATTGGGGTTTCTCTTAGTTGTCTACAGATTTTCGTATCAAAAAGTATTTTCATTGGGTGTTAAATTGAAAATGTTAAGTAAAAAGGAGTCTGAAGATATTTGTATCCTTTGCTGTGGATGAAAGCAACAGGACTCAAAAGCGTTGGCACCAATGTACTAAAATAAAATGTCTCCCACCTCTAAAGGTGTTAGTCGGAATATTTACCCCAGATTCAACATAAAATCTCAGATTAGAAAGCCTCTATTTCTATGTTAGCTACTGTGTGCAAAGTACTAAAAGTTGCAAGATGTTTGAAGATCAAGTACAATATTTAGACTGAGGAGTTAAGTTAAGCTGCGGCCGTTGCTTTTGCTGTGACATTTATAGTTCTGCAGTGCGCTAACATCATCCATTTGCTGTGATATATCTAGTTCTGTACTGCACTAATATCATCTATTTTCTGTGACATTTCTGGTTCTGCAGTGCACCAAAATCATCCATGTACTGTGACATTTCTAGTTTTGCATTGCACTAACATTATCTTTTTTCTGTGACATTTCTAGTTCTGCAGTACACTAACATCATCCATGTACTGCCGCTTGTAAAAGTGGCAGTACGTGGCATATCTAGTTCTGTACTGCACTAATATCATCTATTTTCTGTGATATTTCTGGTTCTGCAGTGCACCAAAATCATCCATGGACTGTGACAATTCTAGTTTTGCATTGCACTAACATTATCTTTTTTCTGTGACATTTCTAGTTCTGCAGTACACTAACATCATCCATGTACTGTCGCTTGTAAAAGTGGCAGGAATCTACGTGTTTACATTAAGTTACCTATAGGCATATTCGTGTCTTACCTTCTGCTCTGCTTTACAGGATTTGTAGTGCTAACAGCTTCAGACTACGGTTATTCCCTTCACTAACTGTGTCATAAGTGTAAGTCTGATATGCTTTGTCAGCCATCTTAAAGCTGAAAATTTATTCTGCTAATTTCGTCTCATTCTGGCGAAATACAGCTTTTATATTTTCAACTTGGGAAAGAGCCCTCTGTGTGGTAATCAGGGTATGCATCGTTGGTAATGTTGGCAAATAGGACAAAATGATGGTTACAATAAACTATATTGAGAAGGACGTATGGCTTAATCTGTGTAATGGAAGTGTTGCCTCTAGGTTAGACAGAAAGAGGAATCGTCAAATTTTACTGTTGAATTTTTTACGTAAATTTCCCTGTAATTATCAATTAACTATACACGCCGTGTCCAAATGTGAACATAAGTGGAGCAGTGTACTGAGTAGGGCATACTCCAAATGTACGCGTGCATGGCATAAAATAACAGTACGCAGATGGGGCGTATACCAATTGAGTTACTTGCAAAATTTCATTGGTCGTATGGTTTATTTAGTGTAAGTACGAGAAAATTCCTTATGTAATAGTGCCAAGTTACCTATATTGCGGTCATAATAATGCACATTGCTAGAATATTCTACATGACTAGTATGTTGGTGGCCGAAGAATCGGGCAAGTAGAGGGATACACATTTATGTATTTAACGTGGAATCCCAGCAACCCGTGGGGCAAGACCCACTTCATGTACGCAGTTACTGTGGAAACCACAGGGCCCGAACAGGGAAGACACACACGTTTACTTAGTTACATTTGAAACCTCGCGACCAGTGGGGGCAACGAACACTTCATGTACGCACTTACTGTGGAAACCCCGCGATCCATGCAGGCAAGGCACACACATTTAAGTAGTTACCGTGGAAACCCGAAGAATGTATATGCCTGTGTATTACTATATCGTAGTGGTGACTGCAGTTATCGTGAAAAACCGACTAATGTGTACGTTTGTATATTATACTGTCGTACTAGTGACAGGCGAACCTTTACGTAGTTAAAGCGGCAACCCCAATTAGTCGTGTCTGTTACATACCACCTGGGCGTCCGTCGAACTAAATTCTATGTCTTGTTTTTTCCTGCCATTTGGTGGCGGTCCATGAAACTTCAATATGGAAGTGTGACAGACACTGACAGCGTTACGGTGTATATAAGATGGGCTTACTGCTTGCTGAGGGCAAAAGTTGAAGCATTTGAAGGAAAAAAAAACATAAAACCCCATATCATGATTTAAGTTTTTTGTGGAGAAAGACTTTGCAGCAGAGGCTACGGACGCAACGCAACCTTAAGAATCCTTGTGCAACCGAATGATGAAGCTTATTATTAATATTATTATTATTGTTGTAATTTTCCTGGTAATTGAGCACTGATGGAATGAAATTGACTGGGGAAGACAGAAATACTCGCGGAAACCCTGTCCCAGAGCCACTTTTTCCACCAGAAATCCCACGTAGACTGACCCGGGATCGAACACGTGCCTCCGCCTTAGAAGGCTTGCGACTAACTGCCTGAGCAATGGCACGACCTTAAATCATAAGTTACACCAAAGAGAACATTGTTTACGAATATTTCTTTGCTATTTTATGTCTTTGCGATTAACCATTTAAAGACTGAGATTATGATGAATTATATATTATATAAGTTCGTACCGCGCAGTATACACTGTCCCTCTCGGTTTTAAAAATCGATCAGTTAGTGCTGCATAGGAAAGTAGTTGTTTTTTTCCGAAATCCGTAAAAAACACGTAAATAAAGCTGAATTATATTGCAGGCTCAGTCCGTACCGCGCAGTAAACACACCCCGACAGGGTTTTAAATTCAATCATTTAATGCTGTATGGGGAAAGAATCGAGGTTTATCCAGGATACATACAATACACGCAAATGAAACTGAAGCATATTACAAGCTCAGATCATACCGCGCAGAAACACAGTTCTCTGTATTTACGTCTCCTGATATCTAGTGATGGTGTGTGAAACACGAATATTCTCATAGTTGTCCTGCCATGTGGCAGCGGCCCATGGAACTCCAGGCGTTACATACCTTTGCATTATTGAATTTTTTATAGATACCATGAGAGCATTAGGCATTTTATATTAGAATGAGTACATCAATTGCTGCAGTATTTTCACACTGATATGCTACAGTATGTGCAGTTATATAGCATGAGAGCATTAGGCATGTTATAATAGAATGAGTGACTCAGTTGCTAGAGTATTTTTTACACTGAAATGTTGTTGTGTTATGTAACGTGCACCTGTATATGAATCACAGGAGATAATTGCTGTTGCATTCCAATATCACCACATTTAAAATACTGGAATTTCGTTGTGGTGTTGTATTACCTTCATTCACGCTTGAGTCCATATACATATCATTTACCGCAACAGCATAAATATCGTATGAGTATAAATCTTCACTGTTACCACATTCAAAGTTTGTGATTACAAACGAAAGCGTTTTCATAGGCTTGTTTATTTGCGTCGCCTGACATCTAGTGGACGTCTATGGTAGTCTGTTCTCATAGCTCTGTTTCCTGCCATCTGGTGGCAATCCATGGAACTCCCACGCAAGACGAAATAAACGTTTCTGAAATTTATTTTAGATAAGTGTTTTAAATATATACTGAAGAAATTTGTATCAAAGAATGTTTAAAATAAATTTTCGAAGTTTTTTCAAACATAATTGTGTTCTAACTTTCATGTTACAAACCTTTTTTTGACAAAGTTATCAAAATTCAATTTGCTGATCGTAAAACAGGGGAAATCCATGTGACAATTATGAAAGAAAAGAAATATTTTCCGAGAAATTTTGTTACTCCTATATACTCCTATTCAGGTTTCTATTCCTCTTACGTAATATGTGACAGAAAAGGTATTCACATAACACGTTAATTTTATGTCTTTCTTCGTAAGAGTTCATAACACACAAGTAGAGGCTATATGTATTTTTGACGAGCCGTAGCATATACCAGAAACATAAGGTAGTTACAAAATTGATGTACGGTGCGTTAATTCTACTCTTCCCAAGCCCGCAGTGACTTCCTTTTCTACTAAATGACTGTACGTACAAGACGATCACATTAGAATAATCGTTGCCCTTACTTCCATTTCAGTGGCAGTTGTAAAAGCAATTTAGACCTATGTTTTCAACGACTCCGTATAATATCCTGGTTCATATTCCACATAACTTTTCATTACGGTACGCTCCAACGGCTCAGCATTGGAGTACGTTACATTTATAAAAGTACGCGACATTTTACCATTTGGAACACAATTTTCTAAGCCAGAAAAAGAATAATATCTGCATAGCACGAACTACTGGGCAAGATATTCGGTACTTTAGAAGAACTGGGAGTAGCGACTATCTAGGCCAGGTTTACAGCTGCTGTTTTCCTCAGGAAACACGCCTCAACTTGTTTGTCAAAATTATTCTGAACTTTTATGGAAGGAAATAAATTAATATTTTACCAATGTAGTAAGAAGGAACCGCTTGATGTTTACACAGAAGCGTCTATTGCTGGTGCTGTGACATCTGTATATTAGTTGTGGAGGACACAGTAAATGCATACAGAATTTAGGATAGCGTTTGGAAAGCTGCCTCCTTGAAGGCTAAATTTACACATGAATCTGATATTAGAATGGATCTTGACATGCGTTAAAGGATTGAAGGTGGAAGGAAATGGCTGGTAATTGTACCCAGTATTGGGCGTTAGTCCGGATCATATTGACGATGCAGGTTCTAAAGCCTGGGATTTGTAGCTGATTTTAAGCTTTCGCCGTGATTTATCGTCAATATTACAGGTTTCTGCGCCATCTAGGTGTGGACTCTATATTCGACGATCGGGAAATGCAACCCTGAAATTTGAGCCAGTAGCATAGTTTTGAAACGTTGATAATGCAAGCCACTTTCAAATGGAGCTAAATTCAAAAACAAGATCAACACTTTGGACAGTTATTTACTTATTCGATTACGTGTTGACATTACAATATCTGACTGACTCATTATAAAGTGAAAGTATTTGAAGATCAGGAAGAGGATTTGCGGGCATGAAGATTATTGTTTTGTGGCACGCATACGTATTATGGTAAATAGCTATAGGGACTGTTGACTTTAACTTCTAGTTAGAAGAATTCAACTTTAAATGTGGAGGCCGTAGGCTTCTCCAAAATTCAGTAAGTACGTACCAAACTTCACACACCTACCAGCAGACAATAATGGTCATAGTCACTGACAGGGAAGTAGAATCTCACAAATTATGGATACGACTTTCCAATATATTGATCTACATACTTACTTCAAATTTTTAGATAATGGAAACCAAAAGTGAAACCTGGTTAAGACAAAGTACCTTATAGGATCCGAACTGAAACCATCAGGTCCCGTTCGCGCAACCGAAGCATATTTTGTTGAGTCTGTTAAGAAGCTCAATTTCGACGACGATCTCAAGCGTCATACCCTGTAGTTGACGGGTAAACACTTCTGCTGCTAACCGCGGCCTTTCGGGTTCAATTCGTGCCGAATATTATGTTTGAATGAGTTCCACACGTTAGGGCTTTGAGGATGGTGTATGGCTCACTGACAAAATCTCCTTTCTTTGGACTTTGTCAAGCGTCTAATTTTTTAAAAAGGCAACATTTCGGAAGCCTACTGTGCTTCCTTCTTCACGCAAAGAAACACCTAACCTGGTTCACTCCTTACATCGAGTGACTGAGAATAGCTTGATATAAAAGGTCCACCAGGTTATGTGCTTCTTTGCCTGAAGACGGAAGTAGAGGCGGCTTCCGAAACGTCGTGTTTTTAACAAATTAGACGGTGGGAAAAGTCCGAAGAACGGAGAATGTGTCAATGAATTATATTTGAAATTGAGCGGCTTCCTTCAATCTTCGAGGCACACGCCGCAATCACGTTTTAAAATAGGTCATGACAGCTTCATTTATTATCTTTACTTTACATCCCAGATTCATTTTCTCGTTCAAGGATATAGTGTACCTGTGTTTATTCCGCTGAAATTTTTCTGTTAAACCTGCAAGTTCCCACTTTTAATTCCTTCGCTATCATGCAGCCATGGGACTGTCATTGCTGTTTCTCTTCAACGGCATATATATATATATATATATAGAAAGAGAGAGAGAGGGGAGAGAGACAGTGACAGAGAGACAGGGTTTACAGTTAAGCCAAAAATTCCATACACCGTCAAAGGCAAATATTTTTGTATATGCCGATCCTTTCGACATTTTCATGTTCAAATTTAAGTAAGTTACAAAGAAATGAACTGTAATCCAGGAAATGTTACCGGCACGACAGCTCAGTTCTGCGTAAACTTATACATAAAATTTCACCGTTGAAACTACATGTCCTGTCTAGGGTTCTTGATTTATTAGGAAATAAGTGTAAAAGATAAAGCTCCTTGTGTAATTTGGTCAATTTTTCTGCATATTTTACATACTGGGAAAATGTCTTTATTGCCTTCAGTTACTCATAGGCCTACTTGTACAAAAGCCTCGCTTATAATAAATCAGAATTCCTTAATTTTTGGTGATTAAGAATTTCGTCAGTACGAAAATGTATTGTCCGGATTGAAGCGAATTAATCAATAACAATCCCATTAAAATACTTTTCCATGTCAGAAACTTTATTTGAAACACTCGAAATATACATATGTGAAATTTTTTTTATTTGTTCTCGGTGATTCCGTTAGATGCGTGTTCATTGTACGAGTCCTGATTTCAGAGACAGGTGATAAAGGTAGTGTTATACTCCTTCTTAGATTATCAAATAGAAAGTTTCCCTTACAACGGACTACTTTATGACATATATTTCGAGTGCTCAAAGGTACAACGTTGCTTGCTGTGACGTGTTAAGCGTGGAGCATACAGTTAGCGTGGATCAGTTGAAAGGCTTTAATTATTTCTTTGTTAGCAAATTCATACAGGATCAAACTCTGTCGAAATACTGGTTGAAATGTACAAAGAGGAATTGTGTTCGTGTTTGGAGTAGACCAGGTAAAATTATCTAGGAACAAAAATATGTAGAAGAGAAGAAACTAAAAGAGAAAAAGTTTTCTAACTGGCACGCAGTTTAAACAAGAGGCATGCAATTTGTGGACCTTGGGCCGAAACATCTTTTGAAAAATTAACCCTACCCAGCTGTTTCCTTCAGGAATATTAAGAATAGGAAGATCCTTTAACAATTCTTATGTTCTTCACTAATGGAAAATAAACACTGTTATCTCACAAACGAAGTAAATAAGTTTGGATATGTTGAAGAATATTAAACTTTTGGAGACTCTAATTTGTTTGAAATATTGAAGCAGGAAGTATAATATTACAAACGGCTCTAAATTCTTTCGCTTTTATGTAAGAATTTCCTACCCGAATATTGTAAATTGACAATATACATATAACTGCGCATACTATCAAATATTAATAATTTACTGAGTGTAATGTAGCAACTTGAATTCATATAAATGTAGGACAGGGTCCCAATTTATGAGATCTAGCAGACTATACTACTTTATTTATGTCTTACTATATCTGAAAATGAATATGCCTCTGAAGGTTTCTGGCTCCTGGTACCTGACGACTTGTAGATTTATAGAAGTTTGAAGACGTTTCAGCAGATCCTGCTAACTCCAGCGTCAGGGTGCTTCAATAAGAATGACAAAATATGAGACCCACCCCAGATTCGATTATGTGCTCGTCTTAAATCTAGAAACACCTAGTGGTGTTGTCGGCGCGCTGGGTTAGTATAACACGCTTTGTGCTCTTACGCAGGATTTTATTAGAAATGTCTGTGTCTGCATATCCTCGATGTTTACTGAGATGATGTGACGTGACTGGTGGATTCTTACGTGTGGCACTTCTGTCTGAGTTTTGCTTTCTGTCTTAGGTGACCCTGCACTATCTTTCCTTTTATTTTTCTTCATTTTCAATGCCCTATTTCCTGAAAAGGGGCAATATTAAAGAATCTTTAAATTAGAGTGTAAATAGCCTATATCTAATACCACTGTACTGCTAACCTAAACACAGTAAGGTGTATTACAACAGCGATATTTATTTCTTTGTGTTGAAATGCTGGCACATTTAGACAAAGTGCACTTTTAACAAATTCATTATATTTAATTATTTGTGCCTGTTAACAATAAACTGTTTTAACCACGACCGCATAGTCTACTCCTTGTAATGGTAATTCGACACTGTTTTTTTATTTAGCACGCCACTAAGACTTTACTACACCACTGCTGATTTATCAGCCGCGTTTTTATAGTCGCGAAAAGCCCCTGTTACTGTCGTCATATCCGTCCATCCCTCCGCCCCTCCATCCGTCTGTCCTCATGTATCAGTTCAGCTTCCAATGGACTGATTTGCTTGCAGTTTGATTTTACAGCTTCTATTAAAACTTTCGAGGTGCTCCAGATTGGGTTAAAATCGGGCAAAAATATCGGTCACTTTACATTAAGACCTAAGTACGTTTTATTGTTGCCGGTGATACTAATCACCATAAAAGTGCTGCCTTCGAGTGAAATGAGGCTAGTAGAATGGCCGAGGATGTATAACAGTTACGCGAACGCGCCACAATACTACGTTATACGTATATTGCCCATCTTGTTTGCTAATAATGTTACGTGCATATCAGTTTGGTGAACAGTCAAAATAGCCTAAAATATGTGCGGGTTTGACAATGCTTTAGTTCTAAAACTTTGTCGAGGATCTCTGAGGCTTGTCACAAAATAACTCCCATTCAGTCCTATAGTAAAAGTAACTGTTTACTCCTACCTTTGATACTCCAATTGCCCTGCATTTTGTAACGATATTTACGCTGAGCGATTGGCGTTGTCATGGCTGCCTTCGTAAAGACACTTTCAAGAAACACAAAATGGAAATACCTATGTGCATTATTTTCCTTTCGAAAAGATTCTGTGTCCAGATAAATTAAAGCTATATGTTTATCGTATAATTTTTAATTTTACCAAGAATGTTACGTAATAAAATGCTGAAGATAATATTCGAACCTACGGAAGAATGACAACAATTACGTAATTAAGATCTTCTTACTTCGTAGACGGATACATCACCTACTGGGAACAGGGAGTTCCTCAGTTTGTACAGTAACTAGGGTACGGACCATATGATCTGAAATAAATGAATGAATGAATGAATAATTGGTCGAGGAATTATGTAAAAGAAAGCATTGTCATTTCGTGAATATGCTGGACATCATGCAGCATTTCCGACATGAACCTATCAGAAATGCGAATCAAAGCGTTAAAGAGTACCATTCGTGTCATTGTCTATGATGAAAGATTTTATTTTTGTACCATAATGTGTATAACACCACCCAGTGCCTAGAACTTCAGCATGAGCTTAGTGTGAAGTATGCATATTACAAGTGCCTAGTGATATCTCAGTATAGTTATTTACAACCGTAATTCTCCGTACTGTCTTTCCTTTAGTACAAAACTTGCTAGTATTTGTATAGTGTATCCATAGGTATCTTGGAAATTTTATAGTGAATTCAAAATTTATTAGTGCCCTTACTTTATCTTCAGTCAATTTGTCCCTGAATGTAAGACATAATTCCTTCATCCGCCTCAGAAATTTCGTCGCAAACTTTGACCTTTGAGGACAACAAAACGCTAGGGGTCCAGGGCCTAGCCATTTATATTACAGGTCTTATTATTCCGGGACAAACATTAATATTGGGTTTGAGAGTATAGTCTTCGGGATTGTGACGTCTTTTATTGTTTTACCTGCTTATTAAAGTGTCCGAGGAACATACTGCTTCGATTTTCAGATAAATATATTTTGACATTCGAGGTCTCTAACTTGACTGAAGTAATGATGCAAGAAGCTGGCTACTGAACACTTGCACAATTCTATGTCGATACAGAAACGTTACACGACTTGATTTCTTGAACTAAGTCAATAATTACAGCGGCTGTACCTTCTGACATGGACAAGGGCGGGCTCTTTTAGATGCGGTAATGAACTTTCAGGTACCACAAAATGTGGGGAATCTCTTGACTAGCTGAGGACCTGTTAGCTTTTAAATAAGCACTCTGCTCCATGCAGTTAGTTAGTTTGTTAGTTAATACCTTCTGAAATGAGTCGTTCTCTGATCTCCCAGGCGAAGATGGTGGGGTTCTCTCTCTTATATTTCTCGATTTTTGACACGACTGCTGGCGTTGCTACCTTTGGCTTACTTCCACCGATGAGTCCCGGAGGACGCAGTGTTCCTGTAACAAAAAACAAGACTTTTGTTATCTAACCATTGTACGTGATTCTGCTTTATTCTTAAAGTAAATCATTTAAATTGTAGAAGTTTCGCTTGTTTGTTAACGGCACTAAGAATTCGAAATTACTTTTCGGAGAAATTGAGAGGAAACCAAATTTGGAGAATAATAACAATGACCTCTTTCATCAACTACCAACACTATGTGCTTCTACATACTGACAATGGACTGGTTAAGCAAGAATAAAGTGTTGAGCATAATGTGGGAGATGTGAGATTATGACAGGCTGATCCTTGACTTTGGCCTTATTATAGGATTTATCATCATGGAACACTTATCCTAACGTGACGTGCTGATTTCCTTGGATCATTCTGAGTGCATGGCTTATCATCACGGAACTCCTATCCTAAAGTGACGTGCTGATCTACGTGGGTCCTTCTGAGAGCAGGGCTTAACATGAAGGAACTCTTAATGTTACGTGACCTGTTGATTCAAACGAAATTATCGTGCTTATGTGAATCCTTGAAGGAACAGCCTCACTAATAGAGAAATCGCAGTCTTGAAGGCTTTATATCCACAAGGTGAACACGATCATGTCAATTACATCATTAGCATAACAAAAACCTATGCCTTTAAAAGTTGCTATACCTTAGTTCACATCTATAACAAATTTGAGTAACGTCTCCTTCGTCTTGCGTGGGAGTTCCATGGATCGCACCAGATAGCAGGAGACAAAACAATGAGAACGGAGTTCCATTGATGTTCACTAGATGTCAGGAGATGCAAATAAACAGGTCTATGAAAATGCTTTCGAGTGCAATCAAAAACTTTGAATGTGGTAACAGTGGACATTTTTGCTCTTACGATATTTATGCTGTTACGGTAAATGATATGTATATGGAATCAAGCAAGAATGAAGGTAATACAACACCACCACGAAATTCCAGTGTTTTAAATGTGGTAATATTGGAATGCAACGGCAGTGATACATATAGAGCTCCACGTAACATAACACTAAAATATTTCAGTGTTCTAATACTGTAGCAACTGAGTCAGTCATTCTACTATAATATGCCTAATGCTCTCATGCTATATAACTGCAAATATTTTAGCATTTCAGTGTCAAAATACTGCAGCAATTGATGTACCCATTCTAATATAACATGCCTAATGCTCTCATGCTATCTACATAAAAATTCAGTAATGCAAAGGTATGTAACGCTTGGAGTTCCATGGGCCGCTGCCACATGGCAGGACAACTATGAGAATGTTCGAGTTTCACAGACAGCCACTAGATGCCAGGAGACGTAAATACAGAGAACTGTGTTTTCTGCGCTGTACGATCTTAGCCTGTAATATGATTCAGCTTTATTTACATGTTTTGTATGTATCTCGGAATAAAATGCGATTCTTTCACCATACAGCATTAAATGACTCAATTTAAAACCCTGTCGGGGTGTGTTTACTTCGCGGTACGGAGGGAGCATGTAATATAATTCAGCTTTATGTACGTGTTTTTTACGGATTTCGGAACAAAAAACGACTACTTTCCTATGCAGCATTAACTGATCGATTATTAAAACCGAGACGGAGAGTGTTTACTGCGCGGTACTAACTTAGCCTGTAATATATAATTCATCATAATTTCAGTCTTTAAATGGTTAATCACAAAGATATAAAATAGCAAAGAAATATTCGTAAACAATGTTCTCTTTGGTGTAACTTATGAGTTAAGGTCGTGCCATTGCTCAGGCAGTTAGTCGCCCGCCTCCTAAAGCAGAGGCACATGTTCGATGCCGCGTCTGTTTAGGTGTGATTTGTGGTGGACAAAGTGGCACTGAGACACAGTTTCCGCGAGTATTTCTGTCTTCCCCAGTCGATTTCATTCCATCAGTGCTCATTTACCACGAAAATGACAATAATAATAATAATAATAAACTTCATCATTCAGTTGCACAAGAAGCCGTAAGGTTGTGTTGTGTCCGTAGCGTCTGCTGCGGGGTTCTTCTCCACAAAAAACTTAAATCATGGTATTGGGTTTTATGTTGTGGTTTTTCCTTCAAATGCTTCAACGTTTTGCCCTCAGCAAGCAGTAGGCCCATCTTATATACACCGTAACGCTGTCAGTGTCTGTCACACTCCCACATTGAAGTTTCATGGACTGCCACCAAATGGCAGGAAAAGACATGATATAGACTTTATTTTGACGGATGCGCGGATGATACCTAACAGACACGACTAACCAGGTTGCCACTTAACTGCGTAAAAATCCGCCGGGCAATAATACGACAGTATAATATACCAATGTACACATTATTCGGGTTTTCACCATAACTGCGGGCACCACTAGGAAATTATAACACACAGGCATATATATTCTTCAGGTTTCCACGATAACTACTTAAATGTGCGTGCCTTGGCTGCCCGGATTGCTGGGTTTCCGCTGTAGGTGCGTACATGAAGTTTTCCTTGCCTCCACGAATCGCGAGTTTTCAAATATAACTAAGTAAATGTGTGTGTCTTCCCTGCTCGGGCCGTGGGGTTTCCACTGTAACTGCATATATGAAGTGTGCCTTACCCTCACGGTTGCTGGAATTCCACGGTAAATACGTAAACGTGTATCCCTAAACTGCCCGGGTCGCCGGGCACCAGCAGAGTAGTTGTAAAGTAAAGTAGGCTATTATTACATATATGCCATTAGTGTTAGATATCGCATTTGCATGATTAATTTAAATTGTTAATTATATTCAATGAATTTCTTTAATATGGATAACATATTTATTAGTTGTGTTCTTTACAATGTAAATGATTTTGTCTTCCGAGCATGTTACTTCTGCTAGACTTCCCTATGAATCTTAAAGTAATAAGTTAACCCATATCTTCAAACATCGATAAAATATGTACTAAGATCCTACTTGTTATTATCTTGACCCTTTTTGCTGCTTTTGTGATGTTAATCTTCCATTTATTCCTTCTGTTTTCCATTTATGACCCGATGACCTTGTAGGAGGATTTTTAAGTCATGAAGTAAATAAATGCAAATAATTTTCATAACTTTACTCCCGAACTTTTTTGTGTGTTACATTTCGTTTCGAATTAACTGACTTTCATTTAGTGTAGGAGTTGCCCCTGTTTTGGTGTTAACTTGTTATTAACACACGCGTCAGCTTATGTAAAGCCTGATGATGGCACTTCAGTGCCGACAGGTGTAGTTTATTGTGAGCAGGATGTTGTTCAGGGTAAAATAATTTTTTACTGTGGTTTTATTAATTTAGATGGGAGGAAAATAATAAAATGGATTTTCAAGAAGTGGGATGGGGCATGGACTGGATTGAGCTGGCTCAGGATAGGGACAGGGTCGGTCTCTTGTGAATGCGGTAATGAACCTCAGGGTTCCATAAAATGCGGGGAATTTTTGCCTAGCTGAGAAACCGTTAGCTTCAAAAGAAGGCCTCTGCTCCATGGAGTTAGTTAGTTTTATTAATTAACGGTTAAAATCACAATAGAATATGAGCAAAGTCACCAACTAATTCAGTTTTTATTAACAACTACTACTTCCCGACAGATGTTTCAGCGTCTAATGTCGCCATCATCAGGGCACTCATTGTGAAGAAATCTGAACATCCATATGGTTTATAACAGGAGCCTTGCGCAAGGTAGTTCACATTGACACATTCAAGAGGCACTGAGAAAAAAATATAAAGTTCACAATGGAATGTACCAAATTTAAAAAATTTATGTAATGAAATTCAATCAGTTCCCCATTGTTATCCCTGTGCCTGGATCATACCTTCCATCTCATTGTGCACAGATATTATATCCTCATAGTGTCTATGCTGGTTTTCTAAAAACAAACCCAAATAAGTATGACAGGAATGCAGAGGTACAACATTCGTGTTTCTAACTTTGTACTCTTTGTACAAATATAGAATAAACTTTCTCGGTGTTCGTTGTTCACTTCCTGGTTCCTGATGAGTTAATGTAAAAACGCATAAAATGGGTATATTATTTTCTATAAAACACAATGAAGTCACGAATAGAACACAGTGCTACTTATACAACATAATGCTGTATCTTTGCAGTATCCATATAATATAATGCTATAGCCATACAACGGCTCCTTCATGCGGTATTGTAAAACCCAATAATTTTGAAAGGGACGTTCGTTTAAAAATTAAATTTTACTGGTCATAGAAAATTCCTTGCATTTTACAACAACGGAAGTTTCGTAACCATATCCACAGAAGTCCGTCATTTCGTCGTATCCTGAGACAGTTTAAGATACACACATGTCATATATCTGAGGTCTATTTCATTATTATCCTAAAGTTTACGAATATATCTTCTTAATATTTCCTTTCCTTGAGTTTCTCCGATCAAAATTATGTTAGCATGTTCCATTTGCTCTGGACATGCTATCTGCCGTATACACGCTAACTGACCTATGCATGCTAGTATATATGTCTTACATAGGCTTTATGTCCTATGCACGTTTTGTGCCCTTCATTCGCTCCTTAAGACGCTCTACGCCATCAGACGTGATCTTGAGATACTTGATTTGATTTTTCCGGTAATAGATATTAATCAGGTTCTTTGTAACGTCAGGGATAACCTATTCTTATACTGCCGACAGAGGGGACGGCCTCCACAAATGTAGAGTACTTGTGAATTTATTCGTAAGATGTCGCGGACTACCGAATGCATGTTGCTCCATTTTAATATCTGGGCGTGTAGGCTGACAACTGTTCATCTTAAGAAACCAGCATGATAAGAAATGATACACACAACCTCTGACTTTTACGGATTCTTTGATGGAGATTATGAATCGTGGGGTTTATATTTTCACCTTTCCGTCGTATTTTCTTTAAAGCGGCTGAGACACCATCATTAATAATAAAAGAAAAACTCTGTAATTAAGTCTATAAAAGTGCTTTGAGTAGTTCTGCTTAGTCCCATTACAAGTAGGCCAACAATGAATGAGGATGTCTGGTTACTCTTCTAGGGCTCCTTGACACTGAAGATGAAAGCGTTACACTCCATCGAAACGTCGGTAGCTATTTATACGTCTTACGTTATCAAGGTCTGCTTGGACCTGAAAATGAAGGCAGTGTGGTCCTTCGAAACGTCGGTAGCTGTTTATACGTCTGTACGTCATCAAGGTCTGCTTGGGCCTGAAAATGAAGGCACTGCGATCCTTCGAAACGTCGGTAATTATTTACAAGCCGATGCGCCCTGAAGACATCATGCTTCGTCAACATTACGGCATCTGACTACCAGTCGGTTCGTCTCAAACCTTCTTCAACCCCGCTGCTCAACTCTCGCAAGCATCAGTCTGACAACTAAATGAAAGACCAATAATTCTCTATGCCACCGCAGAGTTCAGAACACGTGAACTGAACCTTTTGTATACTGCGAGCAGACTGTTCTTTCTCTGGGAGTGCAACTGCACCCAACCCTCTGCCTAGTGCCAAAATAACGCATGAGCACTTCAGATTCATTTCAAGGCTCGCCTTATCCTCATGGTGCTTCGACAAAGGGACGGCTTTACCTTTGGCTTAAGCAGCTAGCTTAGTTACCGCATATTGCAGAGGAGTGGATAACACTGCTGTTCAGCGTTCTAGCGGCCTCGTGTTCAGTTCTCATCTCGAAGAATAGTTGAACTGGAAAGGCAACATTTCGTGCTTTTCTGTCTCCAACAGGAACGTTATGGGGTATTCTCTCAAATTATGCCACAGCAACTTCATTCCTCGTGCTTTACAATTCATTATTTGAGACGTCGGGTCGTCTGGTATGCTATGCAGCATTGATTGATTCTTACCGACCTTTTCGGGACAACTTATCAGTTGCATGTTCAAGGATTGAACAGCCTTCTTTGATTGCTTAACTCCTGAAGATGGGGCCGACTAGTTGTCCCGAAACGCCGACAATTACAAATCAAGTGTAACTCTAAAGCATTCCAGAAGAGCAAAGGCTTCATTTACATTGCGACGGCAGTGGGAATTGCGCAATTTATTATTCTCTTATTTTAAACTTTGATGCTATATAGTCTAAGCTATTTATGGCTTCTTTACATAAGACAAGAACAAATATAAGTTTATAAATAATACATTAATCGGAACAGTCAGCCAATAGAGTGACAAGAATGCAAGCTGGGTAAGAGAGGAACGTTATTTCGATTCTCGACACAGACAAAAGGGTTTTCTCTTACCCAAGTTGTCCAAACCGACCTCTAGAACCAACCAAGCGTCTGTCGAATGACAATAGAGGGACAGGTTCTCTGTGGGTAAAGCGGTGAGGTATGACTCTGGCTATTTATCTCTGGTGTCGAGGAAGATAATGCGTGGAGGTATTAATTTCACACCACCACACGTATTTATGGCGTTAAGTTTTACTAAGCACATTGAAAAATTTAACTTCGCCCTAGAAGTGATACACTCCTAACTCCTATCTTCCTGTAATTGTAATTTAAACGCCGAAGGAGTGAGTCTTCTGTGCCCTTTTCCTCCACCAGTTGAACTAATCTCTTTGGAAAAGCCAACACAGCAATAAGCCTATAATAAAAATGGCGCGCAGAAACATTTTTTCCCTCTCTTGTCATGTTAGACGGAGTGCGTGTCTGAGCTACTGTTGCGTGGGGCCCCTCTTGCTGGTCATTACAGTACGGCTACTTGCAAAGGTTGACCAGGTACGCATGGCTGGACGAGACACAGTGCACGCAACGGCACGTAATTATAATCACGTTCCGAACCCCCTCTACTCCAGAAATTTGACCTCAGAAGTAACTTCTGCTATGGAATTGTCTGTTTGAGTTAAACGTGTGATTAGAACGTTATTTCAGCAAATGTACTAGTATAGGAATTTAGACACCTGAGGCAGTGTTCATCGAGAAGGGGGGGGGGCGTATATGAACAAACAGCGGCTGGACAATTCGAAGTAATATAAAAGTTCCAGATCGTACCTCAGAGCAAACACAATGCTTCTCGCCGTCTTCAACTTCCTGTCCATGCCATGGATGTTTTACAAAATTACCGAAACAATAACCCATCAAACATAACATTATATATGTTTATTAAATAAAACCCCCAATATATGCCCAACATGTCTCCATTATAAGGAAAAAGCGATTAATTCCTTGCAGGTAAATAATCGCTGCTTGTTGTGACGATGAAACAGAATATGTAAGTGCACTGTACGGGCGAAACGCACAGTTTAGTAACGTTCAGCAAGACACACTGCTTTGCCGTAGAGCTTAGAACGACGTTGCCGCACAGCCGTTGATGTTGCCTCCCCTTCTGCAGTGTTCGGTCCGACTATAAATAATGCTCTATTGCCCACTGTGCTACCAAGGGCTAAAAAGGTCGCTACATGCAATTAAAACTGTAAGTCACAAAATGCTGACGTTACTTCCTTTTATAAAATAGCATTCTAATTCCATGATTAACCTCAGGGTAATTTTCTGAACTCAGCTTCATGTTAGATTTAGTCGCCTTTGCAAAAGTACGAAAAGTGACTATTGGCACCATCGTGTCCGTCAGTGTGTCCGGTCCGACGAAACAACTCGGCTCTCTCTGGACGAGTTTTCGTGAAATTTTATATTTTAGGATTTTTTCGAAAATTTGTAGAGAAAATTTAAGTCTCATTAAACACTGACAAGAATAACGGGCACTTTGCATAAAGGCCTGTGTGCATTTATGATAATACCTCGTTGAATTCTCCAAAGAATGAGAAATATTTCAGACAAAATTTTGTAGAAGATCAAAACACATTTGATGTTCAATAACATTTTCCCGGATATCGTGCCATTTGTGAGGTAATATGGAAAATATGGTACAGCAAGAGGGTCCACAGAGAATATAATACGGCGAATGCGCTTTGCGAACTGGTTAATTAAGGCAACAAACACACACTCAGGATATGTAATTTTTATTGCTTTTCAGCTGCAAAAGTGGTTACGCGAACGCCCCCCAAATGTTATATTTATACGTATATTACACTGCTTGTTTTGTGTTAACTTGCAATTGAAGAGTTTCTAAAAGAAATTCCTGTGGCATACAACCTGATTTCCTTAATAAGAGAGGAAATGATGTCTCGCCCACTAATTCAGTAACTCTGTCTCTCTTACACTTTGTCATAACAAACGCCTGACTTTGTTTTTTTAAACGAACCAGGAAGAAAACGTGTTAATGAATTTCACATCTATAATTACTATATAATAAAGATGGGAGTATTTATAATAAATTTGAGTAACGTTTCGTTCGCCTTGCGTGGGAGTTACATGGATGGCCACCAGATGGCAGGAGAGAGAACTATGAGAGCGGAGTTCCATAGATGTCCACTAGAGGTCAGGAGACGCAAATAAACGCCTTTGAAAACGCTTTCCAGTGTAATCAAAAAATTTGTATGTGGTAAGAGGGAAAATATATGCTCTTACAATATTTATGCTGTTGCGGTAAATGATATGTAAATGGAATCAAGTGTGAATGAAGGTAATATAACACCACCACGAAATTCCAGTGCTTTAAATGTGGTAATACTGGAATGCAACAGCCGTTATATGCTGTGATTCATATACAGCTGCACGTAACGTAACACTAAAATATTTCAGTGTCATAATATTGTAGCAACTGAGTTAATCATTTTATTGTAACATGCCTAATGCTCTCATGCTATAAACTGCATATACTGTAGCATTTCAGTGTGAAAATACTGCAGCAATTCAGGTACTCATTCCAATGTAACGTGCCTAATGCACTCATGCTATCTATACAAAAGTTCAGTAATGCAAAGGTATGTAACGCTTGGAGTTCCATGGGCCGCTGCCACATGGCAGGACAACTATGAGAATATTCGAGTTTCACAGAACATCTCTAGATATCAGGATACGTAAATACAGAGAACTGTGTTTTCTGCTCGGTAGATCTTAGCCTGTAATGTGTTTCGGATTTATTTACATGTTTTATATGTATCTCAGAATAAACCGCGATTTTTTCCCCATACAGCATTAACCTCTTAAAACCTAGCGGTAACTTTACACACTACCCGATTTAACGTTCAAAAATTCTACGTGGTGCCCACATTGCTTTTATGTGTTTTGTACGGATCTCAGAACAAACAGCAACTTTTGCCTTATAAAACATTAAGAGACTGGTTTTTATAACCGAAGTGAAGAGTGTTTACAGCGCGGTACGCACTGAGTTCTTACATAAAACAGATATGCTTCGTCTTTAAAGGGTTAAATGGTTCAATTTAACACCCGACAGGGTGTTTACTGCGCGGCACGGACTGAGCCTGTAATAAAATTCAGTTTTATTTACGTGTTTTTTACGGATTTCGGAACAAAAAACGACTACATTCCTATGCAACATTAACTGATCGGTTTTTAAAACCCAGACGGAGAGTGTTTACTGCGCGGTACTAACTTAGCCTGTAATATATAATTCATCATAATCTCAGTCTTTAAATGGTTAATCACAAAGATATAAAATAGCAAAGAAATATTCGTAAACTATGTCCTCTTTGGTGTAACTTATGATTCAAGGTCGTGTCAATGCTCAGGCAGTTAGTCTCCTCCTCCTAAGACGGAGGCACGTGTTCGATCCCGGGTCAGTCTACGTGGGATTTGTGGTGGAGAAAGTGGCCCTGGGACAGATTTCCCCGAATATTTCCGGCTTCCCCAGTCAATTTCATTCCATGAATGCTCAATTACCAGGAAAATGACTATAAAAATAATAATAATAACTATTATTATTATAACCAGCATCATCATGCGGTTGCACAAGAAGCCTTAAGGTTGCGGTGCGTCTGTAGCCTCTGCTACAAGGTTCTTCTCTACACAAAACTTAAATAATTTTATGGGGTTTATGTTGTGGCTTTTCCTTCAAATGCTTCAACGTTTTGCCCTCAGCAAGCAGTAGGCCCATCTTATATACATCGTAACGCTGTCAGTGTCTGTCACACTCCCACATTGAAGTTTCATGGACTGCCACCAAATGGCAGGAAAGACAAGACATAGAATTTAGTTCGAGGGACACGTGGATGGTATGTAACAGACACGACTAATTGGCGTTGCCACTTTAACTACGTAAAGGTTCGCCGGTCAGTAGTACGACAGTATAATATATATACGTACACATTATTCGTTTTTTCACTATAACTGAGAGCAACACTATGAAATTATAACTCACAGGCATATACATTCTTCAGGTTTCCACGTTAACCACTTAAATGTGTGTGCCTTGCCTGCCCGAATCGCGGGGTTTCCACAGTATCTGCGTACATTAAGTGTGCCTTGCCCCCACGGATTGCTTGATTTCCACGATAAATATATAAATGTGTATCCGTATACTGCCCGGGTCGCCGGGCACCAGCATACTAGTTGATAATTTTATTTTATCTTACGTGGAATTAAATTTAGTCCTATGATTAAACATTACGTCTTAAGATAAGTCTCTAATAAAACAAATACACAGACATTTTTATAATATTTTGTGAACTTTTCTGGAATAACGGTACTATTTTACAGTCGAATCAAGACTGCTGTGTTGGATGGAGCGTGTTGCATTCGTGAGCACCACGAGAAAAGCATAAAACATTTTGTTCAGG
>BLKM01000454.1:0-12085 GCA_013340265.1 Coptotermes formosanus
TGGTGGTGGTGGTGGTGGTGGTGGTGGTGGTGGTGGTGGTGGTTGTGGTGGTGGTGGTGGTGGTGGTTGTGGTGGTGGTAGTAGTAGTAGTAGTAAAAATTACTTGTGGAAATCGTACTTAGGTGTGGGGTAGTCAAACCTTCCCTTTGAAATTTCAACAGGCGTTTTACTGTGTAGTAAATAACACAAAAGTTTAACGCTTGCTGACTTAATAGTAGTTACGAAAAGGAGTAGAATATGACAACGCAGTCCGCTGTTTGTACTACTGTTCAGCGCTATGTAGACTCACTACTGACAGCGCAGTCAAACCAGCCGCACATAAGTATAGAGTTCAATTAAATAATTGATTGAGAAGTTAAGAAATTCTTATCGGAAGCTTTAGAATTGTGTTAAAAGCGAACTCTAAAAGTGGTTGGGGTGTCCCTAGGAGAAACGACGTGGGTTCACTTCGGTAAGCTTTTAGTCTTGCATTGAAGTCTAAACGTGTAAATGCAAATTCGTAACCTCATGGAATAATGTATTTAGCAAGGAACTAAGAGGATGTTTCAAGTTCTGTTTGCGTAGCCCAAAACACAAGTGAATCCATTAGCTAATGGTAAATGCTTAGAGTTCCGCACGGAATGTACATGCTGCGCACGTCCCACTTATATGGACGACGCTGAGCTCTGTCCACCGAAATGTGGGCCTTCTTAATACGTAGACTTCACCTATCGCTTTTAAACATTATTATTTATTTACAAACCTACGTAAGGGTAAGGGGGGCCGCCGTGGCGCAGTTCGTTGAGGCACCGCGCTACAAACCGGAAAGTCGCGGGTTCGATTCCCGATCGTGTCATTGCAATTTTTCATTGACATAATCCTTTCGGTCGCACTATGGCCCTGGCGTCGACTCAGCCTCTAACTGAAATGAGTACCAGGAATATTTCCTGGGGGGTAAAGGTGGCCCTGCGTAGGGCTGACAGCCTTACCACCTTATTGCGCCGATTTTCTAAGGGCCGCGCCGATTGTCTAAGGGTAATGAGATTGCTTGACCTTTTTCTACGTAAGGGTAGAGCCAAAGTGAATTTGTCCCTGTGCTTGCTTAAGTATGAAGCCATATAGAGGTTGGATGTATTGTTCCATGGATTCTTAACCTGGAGTTCCGTGTAAGGTTCACGGAGTGGCTGCTTTATTCCAGCAGAAATAAATCCCGATGCCTGTTGCTAGACGGTTGGATGGACTACAGATCTAGTTCAGGAAACGGTGACAAAGTAAATAAATTCCCCTATTTGACTGTAATCGAATCTAGGTCACTCAGCCTGTAGACAGTCACACTGTTTGCTAAGCTACCTTGACGCATTTATTTAGTAAGTGCCAAAGAAAGTTTAATGCCTTTCATAAAGCGTTACTTTCCGGAAAGTAGAGCCATATTGGCCATGTTTATATTGTCTTATCGACACAGCTTAATGACTGTAAGTTGACACACACTCGCGCGTGCAAGCATATTTTTTTACACATTTATTTTGTTATTTATGTGTATAGGTATACCAAGTGTATTAAAATGCTTGGGCTAATTTCAATAGTGCGTTCTTTACATGAGAACAAAGAAAGATACTTATACAAACATATGTTTGGAAATGAGCGGTTTTTCAGTTTAACTGAAAGATTTCATTCAAATATAAATACCTGAACTGTGCAACACTTTACTTAACCTTTTAAAGCCTAGCGGTAACTTTACATACTACCAGGTTTAACATTAAAAAATTCTACGTGGTGCCCACATTGCGTTTATGTGTTTTGTACGGATCTCAGAACAAACAGCAACCTTTGCCTTATAAAACATTAAGAGACTGGTTTTTATAACCGAAGTGGAGAGTGTTTACAGCGCGGTACGCACTGAGTCCTTATATAAAACAGATACGCTTCGTCTTTAAAGGGTTAAACTGATATGAGATATTTACAGTACACGTCTCAGATTTAAGAACTTTTGAGTGCTTAGTGTTTATCAAGTCACGATTCACAACAGATGCTCAAAATGTCCTCCATCTTGATCAGTAAATTTTTTTCCTTGTTCTTTTGTGGGAAACTCGCTCCTCAATTTTTCGCAAGCATTTTAGGTACACGCTGTGTATACCATATGCATGCGTAGGTAAATGGATGGGTGGTTGCCCGAACGGATGAATAGGTCGATGGATAGATATTTTTCGTAAAATTGCAAAAAGCGATTATTAGATTCGTCATGTCTGTCTGTCTGTCTGTCTGTCTGTCTGTCCGTCCGAGTGGAACAAATCGGCTCCTACCCGACGGATGTTCGTGGCATTTTTTATGATTATTTTTCCCATATCTGTCGAGAAAATTCAAATTTGATTAAAATCTGACAAAAGTAACGGTACTTTACGTGAAGACCTGTGTACATTTACGATAATATCTCGCTGAATTCTTGAATGAGAAATTTTTTAGCTGCAGAGAAAATCAAAACGCACGGCTTGTGTTCAGAAAGGGTTTTTTTTTTTTTCGAAAATCGTGCCGTTTATGAAATAATGTGTAGAAGTTTGATAGAGCCAGACAGGCCACAGATGACATTACAATTCTACTTAGAAAATATATTCGATTGGCGTGCCGGATAACTAAGGTAAAATTACAGACACACGCTCTGAATCTGTAATACTTATTGCTTTCCAAGGCACCAATGATTAGGCGAGCGCCCCTTGATGTTACCTTCCACGTACGTTGCTCGTCTTGTTGATATACAGTACAGCCTCGCTGTCAGACTGGTAAGAAAATTGACTGTTCGTAGCTAAAGCGAAAAGTACGAAATTTATTGTGTGCCTTACAAATATCGACATATGTTTCGAGTGTAACAGAAAACAGTGTGCGACAAGCTAAATGTTTATCCAGGTGAAAAATACTTCGAGCAAAATTATATGCAGAAACAATATGTTACATTCCACGTTACTGTGTTTTTTTTTTGGAACAAGCAGTATGACTGCATCAGAATGTCTTAATTTTAACGCAATTATATACATCAGGCTGTTAGGTGCCTGCCTGCCGGTCACTATGGAGACCAGTTTTCTATCCACTATCAGTGCGGGTGGGATTTATGGTGGACAAAGTGGCACTAGGGTACATTTTTTCCGAGGATTTTAGTTTTATCATGTCAGCATTATTTCGACGATGCTCCGTACTCACATTTCACTTATCTACAGTCAGCGCCACATACTTGTAACATATTGCAGCGTAAGGAAGTAAAACACTTGTCTCGTTCACTTCATCTGCCTTGAGACCCATTATGGCATTTCTCTCAATGCTTTGTTCTTACGGACTAGTTATATGACTTGTCCGTTTTAAGGTAAATGTCCTGTAAGTAAGCACCGAATATAACAGACAGGTATTTCGGAACCGGTTTTTAAAGTCCACAAGAGTGTCCCCGGTAATTCGGACACAAAGTTACTGTTATTAGAAGTCCCACATTATCAAAATTATGTAAAATTAAATTGTATTTGAACTGACGCTAAGACAAGCAGGAGTGTGTGTAGTTCTTGTCTCTTCCACAGAAAGCGCTGTCGTCTCATCAGCTGTGCTACTGTACAAGAAAACGAAAACAAAAGCACAGCTTATAATCTTGATGCTGGATAGGTTGGACAGGTTTGGGATAGAAATTACCGGTCATTATATTCTCACTGGGTGGATACCACAACACTTAACATAACACCGACTGCTATAGTTTATACACACGCCGTCGTGCAGCTGTGCTACGTAAATTGACGTAGGCTTACAAGCTTCGAGAATAATTTTTTCGCCTCTACAGATACTTCGTGTGGACTGTTTGTTGTGGAAACAGTAGCTTCTGTTGTCTCATTATCAGTCATCCCGGCTGTGTTTACTACAGGCTAAAATCAATGGTTTTCCGTTAAAACACATCTCTAGTATTTAACAAACCAGCTGTATGTTTCGGCTACAGTTTTGTAGCCATCATCAGGGGGATACCAAGAATATAGAAAGAACTGCATCTGTATTGTGTCTTTCTTTTTATATTCTTGGGATTGGCCTTATGATGGCTACTAACAGTAGCCGAAATATATAGCTGATTTGTTGAATAGTGTAGTCGTGTTTTGACCGAAGAATCTGTATGTTTAGCTGCTATTACTTCGATACAGTAACTTGTACAAGGCTTTTGATAACTTTTTGTTGCTCATCCCTTGCATGACCATTGTTCAGATACACTACTTTTCCAATTAATGCACTGTTTTTAATGTCTGTACATTAAAACACTTATAATATTTTCACATCTCTGTCCAAAATGTTTCGATCCTACAGGATCATCAGCAGGGACTCACTCGAAATTAAAAATTAAAAGTTACACACACAGCTTTTACAGTATATGTTGTGGAACCGGAAATATTCTGTTAAAATCGAGTTTTTCTTGCGTGTGGATCTCTGTGTTTATACGATATGTTAGGCAGTGGATGCAATCGGCAGAAAGTGGAAGCAGTGATTAAACACTGAAAGCAGTGCATTAGTTGGAAAATTATTGTATTTGAATCCTTTTGTTAACATTTTACATTTTACCATGTTATTTCTAACATTACTAACATCGTGCATTTTTCATTGTGTCGCTTGCCTGTAACATATTTCACGTACAAATTTTGATTTTTATTAAGTGTTACGCTACTGCCGGACGACTGTGTATGTCCTAAGACATCTCTCCTTCCCAGCTGGTGGTACTAAGTATTAAGTTCTTGTTAGCGGTATGTTTAAGTCGTCTCCTTTTTTATTTGTTGTCGACATATATTTCAACAAATTAGTCGCTTTGTTTGGCCAGGTGCACAATGCCAGACATCTCTCATATTGGCTGTTCTTGAAACAAAGAAGAAGTATCTCGAATTCAATTTTAAAAAAGAGAGTTGCGCATTCGGGTATGTTGTACCACACAACAAGTTGTACTTGAAAATTAGGGCCACCAAGTTACATATTTTCTTTCAGATGCTGACTACACATAGTGACGTAATGCAGCTAAACGTTTTATATCTGTAGAAGCTACTAAGATGTGGGCCGAGATAGCGCAGTCGGTATAGAGACTCGCCACGTGTTGGACTGTCTGGGGACCTAATCCCAGTTGGAAAGAGATTTTCCGCACACATACAGAGCGACCCTGGGGCCCACCTGGCCTCCTGTACAACGGGTGCCGGTTCTCTTTTTAGCAGGTTAAGCGGCCGGGGCGTAGAGTTAACCCCCTACCTCTATCTGGCGTGGAAGTTGAAAAAAGAGGGTTATACCTCTACCCAACTTCTAAGCTTTCATTGTCTGTTATAGGCTGAACTTCACGTTTACCTTAGAAGCTACTAAGGTAAACCCAAGCGGAAGAACTTAGAGAATCCATTTTCAAACGACCTGGTAACATTCCTAGGTCTCATGAAAGTAAATGCCACAATAATAAACGGACTTTTTCTTTGATTATTTACTTAACAATGCTTTGTCAACTGAAAATTTCATGAATGTGCGTGGCACCTAACTGAATTACTAATTAAATAATCGAATAAATAACTTAAGTTACTGAACCAATATTTTGGAAATCAATTTTCCTCTCAGCAGTTGGGAATTAAGCACGTCACATCAGCTGCGTGAGGCAGTGTAGTCCAACGATGTGGTAGCTTTGATCATCAGTGATAACCAGCAAAAGTATTTAGACTCGTATTTAACGTCCCTTTGGGACCCAGTGCCCTAAATTCACATCGTGACTCGTGCAGAGTAAAGGAGTCTATTATAGGTAGTAATTCTGCTGCTTATGCGGGAATATTCAAAATCGAATCTCAACTAAAAAACCGAGTGCAAGGTATCTCACGTTCCTCCTTAGAAATTGTGGAATGCGTTAGAGTTGGCCACGCCTTCATCCTTTCAAGTTTTTTCCACTTATCTTCCACGCCTGTTCTCTCCTTGTAAGCTAAAAATCAAATAAAGTTAAATTATTGTTGCCAACTAACTTATTGTTGACAAAAAACGGTATGTCTCGCAATTGGTTCAAAGTTTTGCACTTCTAATCTTTAATGAATGTAGCTACAAAGGGTGTCCTGCCATGTCTTAGTGTTAATTGAACTAAGGTTATCTTTTATTTCAAAGGCAAACAAACATAATTTATTGTGTGTCCAAAATAAAGTTCTGTCGTAACCATGGAATCCCTGTATACACGGCAAAGATAATAACCATTGCAACAATGGCAGTCATGTAAAAAATATTAAATATGACAACTCTGGTGTGACTCACTCACACACAACATTGTATGCAGCGAATATTCTTGTCTCCCCTTGTCCTTCCATCTTCTACACTTCGTGCTTGTTAGAGAAAATATGTGGTAATATGTAACATAAAATAATCCATGCCTCTAATCGTCTTGTCGCTAAACAGTCATATTACTGTTAGTGAACAAATCAGTATGTGTGGCAATTGCAGACCTTATCACATTGCAAAGCCACGACGGAGAATGTATTAGAAGTGATATATGGCCACATGATTTCGATTTTAGAACCTGGATTAGTGATATGTAAGCATAATTCAGTTTAACCTGTGGTCATGTGTAGGTTACACCGCATTTTCTCCTAGGCATTTATCAGAATATCAGAAACGCTTGTTGCGTTCATCTGCAGCTTAGTTAGCGGAAACTTGCTGCCTCTTTAGTTTGAAGATATTAGAAGGAGATCCCTCGGGAATGGTGGTAACACCCTGTCTCACACAATGAACCGAGAAGATTATGTTTACATTTTTACCAAGTTAGAAACTCATCAAGAAGATATCAGTGTTTGTTTCTGTCGCTGATTAAGATTCGTGTGCCTTGTAAGAGGATAAAGTGCTCGTTATTGTTTGCTGTATTTATAATGATTGTTAGGGGTGAACGTAGCAGACCCTTCTGGTAGTGCCTACACATGTTTACAAGTGAGAACTTGGAATACATTAAAAATATAAGATAAGAAGTAAAAGCAGTTGCATTACTAGGATTCCTTTATGTATTAAGAATGTTAGCCTTGTGCGTATGTTACTTCAGCCCTTTCTTCCTGCCGCCTTTTGTGTGTAACCTAGAACAGACGCCTAAAGACGGTGCAGAACCTTCTTGACACGTCGAATGGAGACGTTTTCTAAAATTATTAGGGAAGTTTAGATTTGTTTTTCACGTCACTTGGAGATGTAACTTAACTTTTCTTTTATATCGTAAAAAAGTTAACACAGTTTTATAAACAGGGTGTAAGGGAAGTAGAAACTGCGAAGAATCCACTGGAAATTTTGTGTGCTCGTTTATGGAATACTTCGTTTCTGGGCTTCATTCAGTAAGTTTACTAAAACAAAAAATTGTTAGTGATAAAAACAGCTGTCTAGAGACTGTATTTTGTGTAAGTTTACACTTTTAGATTTACAGTGATCCCTCGATAATACGGACCCCGCTAATCCGGATCCCCCGGTGATCCGGAAAAATTTGGGCCAAAAACAGCTCAGTATTTACAACTGAAGTTATTATTACAGTTATTTATTATTATTATTATTATTGTTATTTTGTAGACTATTTCCCCTTTAAACAGTTTACTTTGGCACAGAGCGATAATTTTTTTTGTGTTACGTACACATACTCCACGTCTCGGTGATCTGGGTACCCGGTAATCCAGGCCACCCCTCCCGCTCTGTAGTCTGGATGACTGAGGGACTGCTATATTTCTTTTAGGATGAGTCCAAATCGCTCTGAAATCACTTCAGGCTTCCAGTGTCAAATTCAGCTCAGCGATGATATATGCAGCACATACCCTACCCACTGCGCACAAAGTTATTCTTATCTCTGCATTCCACATTCACATTTTTGTTTGGCTTGATTCCAGTGCGCTGCATTTGAATTTCCTTAGCGCAAAGAGTATGCATGCAAATATTTACTGCATTTTCGTGTGTTGGCGTTAAAGCTCTACCCACGAGAATTTTGTTTGGGTAGACGATAGGATTACCAATCAACGAAATCCTATTACGATGGTTTAGTAGATCTTTGGATTTGTTCACTTAAAAATAAGATGTTTCTAACAAGGTGTGTCAGAATTTAGTAAGGCCGAGTATAGGCTCTCCTACAGTAACAGCTTTGTATAATTGTAATGAAACTGTCAATTGTTTTATATCAGCTCTTTCTAGGAGACATTAAAAGTTGATTAAATTCATGGAATGTTTGCTACAGTTCAGTCCTAAAAGTTTCTCCTTTCCATTTCATATCTAAAAACGTAGACATTAAAAGTAAAGAAAGAGCAATCCCACTACAGGCCTGGAAAAGCCCTTAGGGCTCCAAGAGGTTGAGGCTCCCAGATTTTAAAACAGTCGGCACATGAATGTGGTAAGGTTGTCAGCCAGAGATTTAAAGTACAAAACTGAATTCTGACTGTTACCTTTTGTCGATTTGGAACTTGGTAATTCGTTTAAAGGAAAGAGCACTGTTTTAGGGTGATGATAAGATGGTGTCGAGGTAAATACTTTGCCCTAAAACAGAGTAAATAACCGAAAGCTGGTAAAGAACTGCATAATATTGAGCCTTATGGTTTGAATTCAAACAACTAATTGAGTGCCGAGGAGCGCAGCATTTCTTCAGAAGATAATAGTTCCACGCATGTTGTGGAACCCAAAGCTTTATTCCTGTTTTCACAAGAGCCTTCCACTTGTTCTTATCCTAAGCCAGATTAATCCATTACTCTTTCTGTCATCTAATATTTTAGATTTACTTTAATTTTATCCTCCTGTCTACAGTTAGTTCTTGCAAGTAGTGTCGATCCTTAGGGTTTCTTTTATCAAAAGCCTATATGTATTTTTTTTTCCTCTGCCATACGTGCCACACGCCCCGCCCATCTTCTCCTCTTGGTCTGATCATCCGGTCAGTGTTTGATAAGGAAGAAAAATTATAGTGTTCTTTCTGAAATTGTCTTCAATCTCCTGCGGCATTCTCCCTTTTGTGCCCACGTATCTTCCTCAGCATCCCATTCGCCAACAACCTGAGTCTGTGTTGTTCCATTACTTTAAGAGACAAAGTTTCACACCGATACAAAACAACAGGAAAAACTATAACTACATTTTAAGCATTACAGTCCAACGTCAAGAACGTGAAGGCTAAACTTTCTGTAGAAATTTAATGTGTTGCATGTCCGTGCACTATATCATACAAAAACACTAATCACCAACAAATGCACAAAGAGAGTTTTATCATCAATCGTAACACACTCCTACATGTTTCGACCCTGCTGGGTCATCTTCAGGGAGAACTTTTTGTTTGTTATCGTTACACTAAGGTTGCACTTTTACAGTTGAGTGAGAATGTGCTGTTGACTGTGTACTGTGTACGCGGCCGGGCCGCGGAGAGTTCACGCCTCCAAAAACAACACAGTACACAGTCAACAGCACATTCTCACTCAACTGTAAAAGTGCAACCCTAGTGTAAGGGTAACGAAAAAGTTCTCCCTGAAGATGACCCAGCAAGGTCGAAACATGTAGGAGTGTGTTACTATTGATGATAAAACTCTCTTTGTGCATTTTTGGTGATTAGTGTTTCTGTAGAAAATCTTGCTGTAATTGTAATATATTAGTACAAGTAGCGCAATACTGAACCTAGTACGCTGAGCTGTAACATTTATTTTCTCCTTCCCAACAGGTTTCGCTCATTTCTCTCCGCAATTTGTGTGGCGTGTTATATTATCCAGTGACTATTAATACATCAGCAGAACCGTGAGTAATTTTGACGTGTTATTTGGAAATGTTCTAGCTCTCCATTTAGTTACTTTGTCTATTGGTTCATTTCGATTGTTTGAAACCTGCAACTGGATTGCCTTAGCTGCTGAGAGACGAAATGAATGAAATCACTTGTCTAACTGTGTCGCACATGGAGGCCACAGAGGGAAGAAAAGTTTGTTGCCAGGGAGATTTATGCCGCTACTAACATCTACAGGGTTGCTGAGGTGGATTGTGTAGATGGTAGATGGATTGCTGTAAGTCAGGGTCATGTTCACTAGAGGGGCTGAGAAAATTAACGTTGTTGAACGGTAGGGTTCAATTACCAGAGCGTTTGTTAAATGTATAGAAGCAGATGGTTTTGATAATGCCTTTATCAGTTTATTCTAAGTTTCAGGAAAATGCCACAGGAAATGAATGCCATAAGCAGAGTTATTCAAATTCAAAGTTATTGTAGTTTACACAGTAATGAATTACAGGCTGCAGCAATAAAAACTTACAATAGTGGGTAAAAGAAAATATTAGCACACACAGAGAGTAGAATTTTGTTGATTTTGGAAGGTTACGATGTAAACAGAGGAGATGGCATGGCCATGAAATAACAATGATGGATATCAAATATAGGAACATCAAACACTATAGACGCGAACTATTGCCTAGCCATCATAACAAACGCCATATATTAGCGCAGCTATGTTCTTTGCTCTGTAAGTGAAATGTTTACATTATCAGCCCTAGTATTGGAGTTGGTTTATGTAACTTACTTCATCAAAGTTAAGTTCACTCACCAGTCCATCTCTTCCACGTTACAAGCTTAGTAATTGTGGAGTCAAATAGGTTGTTTCAGTATATAACTGACTGAATGGAATATTCTGCATCTATGCGTTCTACATTTAACGTTTAGGTATATACAAAGCATTGAGGTAAAGCCCCATGTATTCTTGACGCTGTGTGCAGTATCAAAATTAATTACAGGTGAATTTTCTAAGGATTTAAGCCCGTTAGTTTATTAATTACATTTCCTTCATTATTGCTGCAAATCCTGTTTGGAACAAAATCCCAGTAGCTTAAAAATTTGTCTTATTTGAGGCAAGTGCTATAGCAGTCAGTATAGAGACGATATTATGAAATGTACAGCAGAGGAAATGGGATTCAATTACTGACAGCATCAAGATATTTCTCTTTATTCCAAAGCGTCCAAACCGGTTGCAAAACCTACACGGTATCTTATCCAATGGGTATCTGGAGATATTTCTCCGGGGGTAAAGCGGGCGTGGCGTGGGGCCTCCACTCGCCTCCATTTAATGTCGATATTAACCTGCCTCCACTTGCATTGTAAACCTGCATGGCGTGGCGCTTAATAAGCAAAGGGACTGTAGCTACTTTAGATAACAAACGTAATGGATGCTCTTTTCTTCGGGGGGGGGGGGGGGCGATGTAGGGCTTTCGGAGTGTGCATCTTACTCCTCATCTGAATCAGTGCCGAGGTGAAGAATTAGCTTTCCTTTCCGTATACACTTTCGTGGCGAGCGCAGGAATAAGTGTAGATATTTTATGACATTTACATAAAAAAGAAGGTTTCTTCATTGCACACCCGTTCATTTGCGGCCCCAATCACAAGCCCGAATCTCGTGTGCCACAGACATATTCTACAGCCTTCACATTGTTTTCTTTTTTTATTTGTGTGCCCTTTCCTTCCTCCCTTCCTTCCTTCCTTCCTTCCTTCCTTCCTTCCTTCCATCCATCTCTTTTTTTTCTTGGTTTTCAATTTTCTTTCAATTTCATAATAATAGCATTCAGTGCACTTGGGATGGCCCGTGTTTCTCCCTACTGAAAAACTTCACGTTAGCGTTAGAGTCATAACCTGAGATAGTGTCTGAGGACAGTCTTAAGACCTGTTCCTTCCACGTAATTTAGCATCCATTATATCTAATCATCTTAAAACCTACATCACGTGTTCAGTTTAACCATCATTGTTAAATAAACAAATAGTCAATTAACGGACCTTATGTATATTCCTGGGGCCGGGATAGTGCAGTCGATATAGCGACTCGCTACGGGCTGGACGGTCCGGGGATCGAAACCCCGTGGGGATGAGATTTTTCGCACCTGTCCAGATCGGCCCTGGGGCTCGCCCAGCCTCCTGTGCAATGGGTACAGGGGCAGTTTGCCAGGTGGGTAAAGCGGCCGGGGCGTGGTGCTAGCCATCCCACCCCTTCTAGCTCCGAGGCTAAATAGAGTGTAGAGCTATATCTCTACACCCGTTGGGCCTTAGGCCTGTGTAGGGATCCCTTTACCGATATACTGTGTGTGTGTGTATATGTGTGTGTGTGTGTGTGTGTGTATATGTATGTATGTATGTGTGTGTGTGTGTGTG
>BLKM01000454.1:12158-39810 GCA_013340265.1 Coptotermes formosanus
TGTGTGTGTGTGTGTGTGTGTGTGTGTGTGTGTGTGTGTGTGTGTATTCCTGGACACTTATTTCTGCAGTTGAGGTATTATTGTTAAATGTTCACGTGATTAATCCACCGGTGCTGGGTCCCAACTTCTGGCATTTGATTTACCATCATTAAACATTCAAAGAATCACTTAACTGAGTAACTGATATCGTTTCGTAGTCCTTACCGCTTCCACCTACTCCCAGTAGGTGTCGAGGTTGTTTATTTTCACTTGATCACACTCAGACACACACCACAGTCGGTAGGACTCCTCTGGACGAGGGACCGGCCCGTCGCAGAGACCTCTACCTGACAACACAAACACTGTACAAGAGACAAACATCCATGCCGCCGGTGCGACTCGAACCCACGATCCCAACAAGCGCTCGGCCGCAGGCCTACGCCTTAGACCGCGCAGCCACTGGGATCGGCGAGCAGCTGATATAGCGTCGTTAAATATTCCACGAATCAATTACCGAGTCAACGTACAGATATGTGCAACCCAGTACTTTCATTTAGGCTAGGTTTCCGATATTGCTGTGTTACCACAATGTCAGTGTTGACTTCTACATGGGGAACAACAAGTAAACGAACACAGGCAATGCACGCCACTGCAGTCACTTACCTAAACCAGTGTTTCGGTCCCAACTGCTTAATGTGGTCACCGCCCAGGTTAGGGTAGCCAAGGACCAACACTGTCATTAAAAGACCTTATCAGATGAACCTACCTCAGAGTCTTCGCCTTCACTCGTGTTTATATCATAATATGATGTCCTTATATACACTGCCAAATAAATTTTTACGTAACACAGAAAAGATCATAGAGGCTCTGAAAGTTATAAAATTTTCCCCCTTTATACAACACATTCGTGAGCAATGCCATTATGTGTGAGGTCATGCATTTGGTTTTAGAAAGAGAGAATAAATATCGCGAGATCACGCGAACACCGATAAGACTAAAGAGGAAGTAATGAATGTCTCCATTAATTTTCACCTCCAGTGATTTAATTTACCATCCAGATTCATTGCTGTTCCGTATGGTCCGAAATGTATTTACCCGCAACAGAGGCATCGTTATCCAACTTGTATTTATCTTGTCAGTTGCTGCGAAGGCAGGTGAAGCAGCTGTTGACACTTGAATTTCGGTTCTACAGTGCAACTACAAATTTTGACAAGTGTCATTACGAGCCAAGTGTGTCACCGGAGACGTTCAGTATGATTCAGGTTAATAAAGTCATCCCTTGCTTTTCGCCGGGGGGGGGGGGGGTTAAGTTCAAAGACCCCCTGACCCCGCAAACAGCCAAAATCCGAGAAAATTCACAACCCCGCCAAAGCAATATTTTAACATTTCTTTAGTCTTTTTTCTTTGTAGAATCATTATGATGTGGGCTGCATATTTTCTGCTTCAGCTTTTTAAACTTCATGCGGTATGTCTCGAAGGCCTATCGAAGGTGGCGAACAGTTTTGATGTTCATATTCATTGATGTGATTCATTTTTATTCTTGAGCGATTCCGCGAATTTGCTAAACCGTCAAGTGAGAGACTGCGTAGGTGAGGTTTTCCTGCACTTAAACGTTACACACAACAAGCAAAAATACTTCAAACTGCGTAGCTTTTATTATCAGTATTAACCCTGTAAAGGCGAAGCATATCTGTTTTATATAAAGACTCAGTGCGTACCGCGCTGTAAACACTCTCCACTTCGGTTAGAAAAACCAGTCTCTTAATGTTTTATAAGCCAAAAGTTGCTGTTTGTTCTGAGATCCGTACAAAACACATAAACGCAATGTGGGCACAACGTAGAATTTTTTAATGTTAAACCTGGTGGTACGTAAAGTTACCGCTAGGCTTTAAAAGGTTAAATATGTTGCTACAGTAGGTGGAAATTTTAAAGAACGGATAACAGTCAAATTAAGAAACTGAAAAAACAAGAATTCTTCGAAAGAAGAATACTGTTTATGAGGGTTCGAATCGTGTTTAAAAATTCCACCGCAAATATTTAGAATATGTTGACAGCGGCGGCTGCCGTTCATATTGCAAAATCACGAACAAAGTTTCACGTATTTTGTTTCCTCTGTAGTTCCAGGAACACATCAAAACCCTTCAATCCACACGCTCACATATCCCACCCATGTCCCGATGTAAATAAATCCATATTCTTCAATTATCCAAGCAATTACTAACCGCAGGTTTGGATGTATTGTTTCAAAAAAATACTGCAAATGGTTCTTTAACACAAAGTGTTTACCGTATAAGCAACCAGGTTTAATACTCATTTAGTCTGCATCTTTCTAGAAGTGTATTTGAGTTATTCGCAAGCTTCTTAGAACGGGCACCAATTATTTCCTACCAGAAATTTAACTGACCTTAACATTTTAAGGAACGTCGGCTGTGTTTTTTGTTGTGTAGAAACGCAAAGTTTATATGCAATTTTGATTAATTTTCAGTCACTGAAGTCCAAGGGGAAAAATATGTAGCAATAAAACCCTTTTCAGTCGTAAACTTCTTGAATAAGGAAGAAACATTAATCACTTAGTTTCTATCATTGGTTACGAGAAAGACAATGATGACAATACAAATCTAAATAGGCTGGGCAGTTTCGTGGTACCATAAAATACACATTATTAGGGGTTTCAAATAACAAGCATAACAACTGCGTCTTTCATAGCCTGACAAAAGCCGCTGGAATATCGACAAGTCGTTGAATCGAAACTGTCATAAAACCCAGATGTTCCACTTCTAATTCAGCCGTAAAGCAGATATGTAACTATGTTAGAGCATAATGCTCAAGACAGGCTCGATGTAAATATACACATTACAGTCTTTTCATATAAAAACTACCTCCTCACTTTAAGGCCTTCCTTCTTGGTAAATCTTGTGTATAATTTAACACACTCTATAAAATGTTTGACTTTTTAGAGCCCAGTCATTTCTTTATGTACCATTAACGTTTGTACCTTCTGCTTGCAAAGTGTGTTTGTGTGATCCTTATGGTTGTTAGAGTAAAACAGCGACTCAGTTTGTGGACTTTGTAACCGAGATGGAGTATGTTTGCCGCGCGGCTGGAATTGAATCATTAAATATCTGTTATGTTAATCTTACTGTTTAAAGGGTTACAGATACGTGCCTAGTGCTGCTGGCATATTTATGTGTAGTACAAGAAACACCATTACCACTGGCCACGAGTTTGTTAACGGAGATCAAGGGAAACTGCTAAAGTATTTGTTTCGTTTCATAGTCCTTCCCTCTTCTACCTGCTTGTTCACAGTAGGTGTAGAAGGTTTTGATTTTTCACTTGATCACACTCAAGCACACACCACATTCGGCAGGGCTCCTCTGGATGAGGGATCGGCCCGTCGCAGAGACCTCTACTTGACAACACAAAACACTGTACAAGAGACAAACATCCATGCCCCCGGTGGGATTTGAACCCACGATCCCAGCAAGTGCTTGGCCGCAGACCTACGCCTTAGACCGCGCAGCCACTGGGATTGGCTAAAGTATTTGTACGAAGAATAAACGGGCATTATTTCACTATACATCATGACTTCTTTAGTTTTGTGATAGAAACGGAGTGTGTTTACTGCCGGGTATGAATCCGTCCATCCACGTATCGCGCCACAACCCCTTCTGGGCCCTGGCCTTCCTCAAAAGGCGCCTCCATTCTTCTCTAGTCCCAGCTTGGCTCCTCCATCCTCGTACCCCTAGGACATATAATGCATCCCTCTGGACAACGGCCTCCCATCTTTTACTTGGTTTCCCTCCTGACCTTGTGTTGTGGAAGTTTCCATAAAGAACCATTCTAGAGAGCCCTACTTCTTCGTTGCTTGTGTGACCCGCCTATCCTAGTCTTCTAATTTTAATGCGCGGTAAAATTTGAATCTTTAAATATTCTTCAGTGTAATTTTTTCTCTAAATTGCTGTGTCCGTAACTTTAGCATGATCAGCCATGTTAACCAGCCCTGACGGTTTGTTTACTTTCCCTTATTTATTTATTTATTTATTTATTTATTTATTTATTCCCATGCCGGCAATCTAGGCTGAGGTTCGGCCCGTTTCTTGCAGACAAAATTATGACACTTTTTAGGCTCTCAAATAACCGAGAGTGCTAACTAGCACTGTCTGTCCAGTTCACCGTTCGCCGAGTCTCTCTAGCTCTTGGCGTTACACAATCAGTGTATTTGGGAAAAGTCCGTGTATAAGGTCTGAATCCTTCACCTTTCTTTCCTATTTCTTATTGTATACAATTCACTTGTAACGTTTCAGTAAATGTGCTGACACATCAGATTTCTCTTAACTCTTTAATGGAAGACAGAACAGTGACACAAGACATTTCTGTCCCGTGTTATCCGAGATAAAAATAAGACTGCGTTGTTTGAAGTTTCCGAATTTTTAACCGCTTGTCCTCATGAGAACAATATTAAGGTAAAAATGAGTACGGTGCTGTGGTGAAGTTGATCTTAATGTACAAGAAATTAGATTTCATCTCACAGAGAACGTATATAACCTCTTGTTAATTTAATTCGACTAACGATATTCAGGACTTTCATTGATGTTTCTCCTGGGTGCCAACTGAAAACCTCTGGGCAGAATGTCCGAAATCTCTGATTTCAAACAAGGTGCCTTATATGATTGCCGCTTGCCAACAAAGATCTGAAAAGATCTGCTGAAAACACAGTAACAGCTTTCTGCGTGGGAGTGTCCCTTTACAAGTGATCTGCTTTTGCAGCAAAACGAGAGACAGCGGGCACCATACCTTTGCACGCGTGAGCGACCCTAAGACCACGTGGCCGCTGTGATCAGATACTAGATATGTAGTCTCTGTCAATGACTGGTGACATTCGGAACCTTATAGATGGCTCAGCGCCCCGGCTGTCCTCCACCTAGTCTTTCCTCTCGTGGTGGTTTTCTTTTGTGCTGAAGGGCCGCGCAGCAGACGGTACGGACACACTGGAGCCTTGAGGCTGATTGTGCCATCCTGTGATGAAGATGATTAGTTTTTTTTCCGTTTTTCCATGTAATGGAACACCGATGGAATGAAATTTACAGGGTAAAACCGAAGTACTCGGGGAAAAACCTGTCGCAGTGCCACTTTGTCCACCACAAATCCCACATGGACTGACCAGGCATCGAATCCGGACCTCCGCGATGAGAGGCCGGCGACTAACCACCTCAGCCATGACAGAGCCCTCATGATGTTTACATGGTATATTTATGAAAACTGCACACAATTAAACTGTTAGTAAGGTCAGTAGGTGTGAGGGCTGCCTAAGAAGCATGATAATGTTTGGCTGGTAGGGCTACAGCTTTCCCTGTGCACACCAGGTGACCAAGACGTACTGGGGAGTAATGGTGTAGTTCCACGTATTCTCATCTTTGGCGCTAGATGGAAATAAGTAGTCATCTTCACTGCACGACCGCTTAAAACAAAGGAAAAAAATTATCTCCAGGATGTCGTTTTCTAACAATACTTGACCTTCTTTCCAATGTTAATCAAAGTTTGACACCAAATAAACTAGAAAAATTATAGAGTTATATAATTTAATTTGATGAGGAATGGGAGGCATGATCTGTGGACAGGTGGCGGACTCCTGTGAATGCGGTAATGAACCTGTTAGCGTCTCAGTAAGGACTCTGCTCCATGGAGTTTATCTATTTATTTATTTATTTATCTATCCATTTAGTTATAATTTAATACTTGTATTTCTAGTTAATACATCGAATTGTAAATTTTCTGCAATCAAGGACACTGTGTAACCACAGCATTCAATTTGCCCTTAAAAGTACACATCGTTACATTACATATTGATATCTTTCCGTCAGCTGCAAACATTTTAACACTGCGACATTCTCAAACACTTCATCAGCTATACCCAGTGTGTTACTGTATATCCTACACCTCTTGAGTTTTAGGGGTACTTAATGACACCCTTCCAAGTGTACCTGGTGTCAAACGTGACAGAAAATCAATAATAAATTCAGAATAAAACATGATTTGGTAGGAAGCAGTGACAGTATGTGTGGAGCTGGAGTTAACTTGATGTTCACTTTGTGGTACAGAGAAAGTAGCCATTTGGCTGACCGAGAATCAAGCCTTGTGCTTTTAGATAATAGATGCGACACGTTAGCGTTGTGCTAACCAGTTCGGTCATTTCCGTCTTGCGTGTAACAGAACTGAGTGCAAATAGCTCAGACATCAAAGAGACTGCCTGCGAAGTGGACTACTTAACTACTCGTGCAAGGAACTTGCATTTTCCTTTCTCCATCTCTATGACTGGACCCCACTAAGCGCACGACGGCGGGCTCATTTCCTGGATGTAAAGCAACTGAAGCATGGAGCTGACCACTCAGTTTGCTGATTGAGTTAGTGTTTGTTTATAACGGTTTGCATATGATGTGAGTAAAATGGAGGTATAATGGATGTGTGTAGCAATTTTCACATGCGAAATCAATGAATGGGGTTTGATTAAGTTTTGCAGGCTGTTTTAGTCTACGCTAAAAGTGGTCGGAATAATTTCGTTTTGGTTTCAGTCGAAAAAAAACGGTATAATACACTTTGTATTTAACACGAAGTTAAAATTTAAATTTAAACCCGGAATCTAACCTGCCTTTTATTCAATGGGTACAGGAGGCCCTTTCCCGGGGGTAAAGCGACAGGAGCGTGAAGCTGAATATTCAGTTTTATATCGTGTCAAGGCCAAGAAATAATGAAGTTATACGCCGTCATAAGATGCTATGGAGTGCACGGATAGTTTTGTATTTAAAATTTATTTTTTAAAGTAACAGTAAAGATAGGCGCCATAGCCCTTAAACTTACGAAACTTTTGTGGCGATAAAGCTTTATCGACATTGTTTAGTAGAAGGCTGTGACATCAGCTTAAAAGGAAATACTAATTAATTCTTCAAAGGAGAGTACTCACTGCACCTGCCACAAGCCTAGTATTAAAAACACTAGATGTTGCTCACAGCATATATCTGTTTCACGGAGGTCTGAGCATAAAGTGTGGCCATTTCCCTAAACTGCACCGACCGATCGGTCTTTGAAGAGATGAGACAAACTGCAGGCTTCAAATAATATCTACGAAATTTCTTTGAAGTACTTATTTATGTGAGGAGCATTTCAAAAAGACAACGAAAATGTTGCACTCTTAAGTTCTTTCGAATGCAGAAAAATTTTTGAAGTCTGACGTTAGTGTAAATTTTATGTATATACCTATATGCATGTACACCTACATGTAAAACTACAGCATATTCCTCACAGAAACACAATTCGTGTCAGTTTTAAATGATTCATAGCCGTGCATTGAGCAATAAGGTATTAAAAGTGCAAAATGCATACATGTTTGAAATTGTATTATACACACTGCATACCAATGCGTTTGTTCCATTAACTTGTGTAGTATTTCGATATATGTACTCTTTGTAATGCACGTCCTTGAAGATAGCTACATGAGTGGTCGAAACCTGTAGGAGGTATACAGTGTGTATAATACACTTTCATAAACTTATGGGCATTTGTTAGTCTCAATATCCTACGTTACACTTTGTGTCCATTTAAAGACCAATACTGTGCAGGGGTATGGTAAAATCCATATTCATTGTCAGAATTACGCGAAACACATTATTACGTTGTGATAACAAAGTGCAGGGACTCTTAATGTTATAACACTTCATAGATGTTGTTACCTTCGGGCTCTTAAAGGTTTAGCATTTGAAGAATTGTACGGTTTATTCGTAATGAACACAAACATAGCCGATGTAGGTTGCGAAATATTAAAGAACCTACACACACACACACACACATATATATATATATATATATTTCAGTAAGAAGTACCAAATTTGGGCACTGCCTGTCGTCTTGTGTTCTTTCAAATACAGCCTTCCGAAAAATTGAATGCTTTTAGCCGCCAAATACAGAAATATTTTCTCAGCTCAGACAGAGCTAGGCTTTAACACTGGATCAGTTACTAAGAATATTTTTCTGTGATGATGGAAGTAAATATATCTTTTTTCCCCTGACGCAACAGCCACTAGTCGATCAGAGCCTCCCCATTATCGAGGCTTCACAATCACATGCAATTAGACACACCACATTCGGTAGGATTCCCCTGGACGAGTGATCAGCCCCGAAGCAGAGACCTCCACCTGACAGCACACAACACTCACAAGAGACAGACATCCATGCCCCCGAGGGAATTCGAACCCGCAATCCCAGCAAGCGAGCGGCCGCAGACCCACGCCTTAGACCGCGTGGCCACTGGAATCGGCGGAAGTAAACCGTAGATACCGAAAAGTTTACAAAACCCAACACGGCGGACGACGTGATTTCAGGCGTCCGCTGCGATGTTGATGAGATCTACACTCGTCTGGGGTACTACGCAGCGTCGAGTGGTAATCCTTTACCGACGATGACGTTTCGGGACAACGTATCGGTCCCATCTTCAACGGTCAAGAAGCGTCGGTAAAGGATTAACACTCGACGCTGCATAACACCCCAGAAGAGTCCAGGACTCACGAGGGCAACATTTAGTGTAATATTCATATTTCCATTACATGTCATATACAAAATCCTTAGGCCTGTGTATACCGCTCCGTAAAGTTTTATATTGTGTTTTCTTCAGATGTTTGCAAAGCGGCTTTCATATGGCAGGCCAGAACTATAGAAATATAGTAAAGGAAACGAGTGTACCATTTACTTATTTACATTTTTTCAGCCATATAGATAATCTACATACGGGTTTATTTATACTTGCGTGCTTTCTTCATGTCACTAGTGCATGTTCCATTCGTTATGTTTGCGTGCTTGTATAATACCAGGGGAAAGGGTTTACCGTTCGCTCCACCCACCTCTCTTCTACCAGCAAACGATTTTCCCAGCAAACACATTTACCATGCCACAGCCTTGTATGATACCTAACTGCTGGTTTGTGATGTGACTGTTTAAAGCCAGGTGTCTGCTTGCAGCTTGGTTACTGCCCCTTTTTGGAGTACAGTCATTGTGTCGGTCAATAGCACTTAGTGTCTGTGCATGCATCTAAGGCAACGGAGTTAGGTTGTGTCCTCGTGAAAATCGTGGTTATTCATCAACGCAGAAGAGTTATACTTAACACTTTAAAGACGAAGCGTATCTCTTTTATATAAGTACTCAGTGCTTACCGCGCAGTAAACGCTCTCCATCGCGGTTACAAAAACCAGTCAGTTGATGACGTATAAGGCAAAAGTCGCTGTTTGTTCTGGGATCCATACAAAACGTATAAACGCAACGTGGGCACCAAGTAGAATTTTTTAATGTTATACCTGGTGGTACGTAAAGTTACCGCTAGGCTTTAAAAGGTTAAATTTACATGTGTAAAGGATATTTTACTTTACTACTAAGTAAATTTTACTTTAAACTTCGTTGTACGAAGGGTCAAGTAAATTTTGCTTTTAGACCTAAAATTAATTACAGGAAGTATTCAGCAATAAGATTCCCGCTGTTCTGGAATGTTACGCAGCGTAGGTTGGTACTTAGTAACCGACGTTTCGTGATAGTCGTTTCCATGATTATGGGACTGATATATTGTCCCGAAACGTCGGCAAATAAATACCAATCAACGCTGTGTAACATTCCAGAAGAGCGAACCTCTCATTACACAGTGACAGAAGCCTGAAATCGCGCAAGTGCCAGTAAGTTTTACTTTATATGAAGACATACACCTATAAATACAGTCGAACTCGGTTATAACGTCATGAAAGGGACTGAATACTTTGTGTCGTTATAACCGAGGTGTATAATGTTATGGTTAACAGTGACGAATTAATTGGTACCACAGAATATCCTATCTGACGTTACAGACGAGGTCTCATGTAAACCGATATCGTTATAACCGGGTTCTTTTATACCTTTATATTAACAGGGTGTCTACTTTTTCGACTGTAATTTATTTAACGGACTTTCCAGTCACTTCCACTATAGAGAGGCGAAATATTATGTAATAGCAAACGATTAAGTGTGAAGTATTTGATAATAATCGTTGGAACGGCCGGGACTGCAGCTGCTTTTTTCCCAAAAAAAAAATAACTTAGGGTTTTTGCAGCGTAAGCCAACTTTGCGTTGCGGACGAGTGAAGTTGTGGAGACAATTCACCTGTCCCGTAAAGCGCCCAGTGGTCGGCTTTTGTCAAGAAGGTTATAAAATTCATTTTCCATAAACGTAGAAATTTACTTGGCCAAGCAAAATACCTTTAGCTTTTCAAGGTTTATCATACAGTCTGGAGTAGTTCATAGAACCTTTCATTCATTTCGCACAAAATGCGTTAAACTGTACTTTCTGTAACGGATCAATAACAGTTATCTACGAAACTGCTGCTATTGTCCACGTGGTCGTAAGGCTTGCTATTGTTGAATAATGTGCACTGAATATTCACAGAAAATGTGTATATTTGCTTATGGTATATTTAACAAAGTTTTTAACACCTCAGGTTGCAGCCTGTATCGTCTAACAGTAGAAAGATTATGAATAATAAATTCGAAACTATTTGACATGTGACAGTGACGTAATTTGAAATATTCTACTATGTATTCCAGCATTTGTCTGAACGGGCTACAGAAAGGCACAACACATTTCAGTCAGCATATTCGGTTAACCTTTTAAAGCCTCGCGGTTACATTACGTACCACCAGGCTTAACATTAAAAAAATCTACGTGGTGCCCACATTGCGTTTATGTGTTTTGTACGGATCTCGGAACAAACAGCAACTTTTACCTTATAACACATTAAGAGATTAGTTTTTGTAAACGAAGTGGAGAGTGTTTACAGCGCGGTACGCACTGAGTCCTTATATAAAACAGACACGTTTCGTCTTTAAAGGGTTAATAATAAGAAACCGAGAACTTCAGGTTACGAAGCAGGAAGGCTGAAGTCTCTACCACAATGTTCAGTAAGAATGAGTATCTGTTCTTAGGTTGTTTAACCATTCTGAATCAACTACATTGTTTAAGCCTATAGCTTCAAAGAAATGGCAAGATCATAGTGACGAGATCTACAATTAGATAAGAATATATCGCCAAAATCTGGTGTATTATACCAATGGTACATTAGATGTTATCCAGTGTCTAAAGTGTATGTGATAAAACCCAATCCTTCGGGACCTGGCTGTGCTGTCGTCTTCAGATCGTAGTCATAGTAGTGTTGTTGTATTAATTTCTTACGTTTGGAGTCAAAAAACCATCTGAATATCCTGCTAGTAGGTAATCTCGTCAGTTTCGATTCAAACTGGTGCCACTAACCATAAAATAAAAAAATATAAAAGTCTCTGTGTGTAATGAAAATTATTCACCTTTAGGATGCGGTAGAACCAATTTACGAAACGTTGTGTATGTGAATTATTCCTTAGACAACTGATAACATTGGTATACATATATAATTTAGGTTTATAATCCTGTTGTGATCATCATAAGTATAATATCCCATAATTCTATTGGAAAAGTGTAATATTGATGTCACATTTCTCAAGGTTGCAGGTAAACTCTATTAAGATTACGGGAAAGCTGGGCAGAAATCCGTTAATTTTACTTGCACCTTGAATGCCCTTTNATCATCATCATCATCATCATCATCATCATCATCATCTCCTTTATGCACGGTACTCACACTTATATACCTGAAACATACCGTTTCTTTGGTATACAGTGTCGCAACAGTGTCGCAGCTATTCTGCGCGTACTGTTAATGGTGCATATAGCGATGTCTTCAATGTTAAACTCTTTTGTGCTTCTACATTAGCACTTTCCGCAGTGTGTGTGCTGTGCCTAATATAGCTGTTTTCTGCAGTTCCTTGATACCGTGCTTTCCCGGTATGCTGCACAAGTATTTTCTGAAGGATTTTGACATGGTTCCACTTGCTCCTATTATAACTGGCGTCACCTTTGTTGTTGTTGTTGTTATTGTTGTTGTTGTTGTTGTTGTTGTTGTTGAAATTTTGGTGCTTAACCTTGTCCAAAATTTGTGTTAGCTAAAGTTGCGTATTTTTACGTTGTACAAAAATATTGCCTTAAAACTAAATACGCATATTTTTTAGAAGATCTAGTACAGGAAATGTTATGCCGTCTCAACTGTGTACTTCAGGTATACCTTCTTCTGAAATGTTGCGCTGTGTCGCTGTGTGATGGGTGCCCGACATTTCGAGACTACGTACTTGTCTCATCTTCAAGGGCCGAAAAGTTCAAGAAGAATGGTCTCAAAATGTTGGGCACCAATCACAGAGTGAGAGATCGCCACATCCAAGAAGGACGAAGAGCTCATCTGTTGCCATACAGCAACTTTGGACTCTAAAGTAACTGAAACTAATGTCGCTCCTGCCTCTCAGATTCGAGCATCCAGTGTGTTGCTATTGTTCTTTGTAGGAAATGATTAGAGCAACTACTCTCTAAATATAGGAGTGTTTCTACCGTACTAGGCGTTGTCATATTTACGACGATGACAAACTTAATGGCTGCAAGTGTACTACGAACGCCTCCTTCCAAAACTTCCTTATTTTCATGCGTTTTGATAATATTCCTATCTCATTCGACAGAAGATTCCTGTGCAGTTGGAACAGCGGCATTAAATATTATAACAATCAATCTTCTATCACGAGTACCTCCCCATCATATCGGCTGTTGTGTAAACAAAACTAAAGGAAGGTACACTGTACGAATATTTTGTCGATCAGAATCTCTCATTACCGATAACGAACTAATTACTGTGCACATCTACCTATTGACACAGATAATTCCAACCGGAAACGAGTTGAGTATATCCTTGTTGACATATCGATAGGAAAAATGAATGATGTAACATAGAGTATGACTTGCCACTGTAATTGCTAATTAGGCCTTGCCAGTGAGCAACTTGTCAGGCGGTATTAGTTATGACACATATTCTGCACGTACTCGATTAGAATTTTAGCCCGGGCACCAATTGTCTGGAGCTTCTTCATTGTTTTACTTGGCCTCTCCAGATAAATGCTGGTCTCGTGCTTTTGCAATACGCCACCTTGGCTTTCTTCCGCGTTGTTACCGGATTCATCATTCATATCATCTCCCAACGCTGTGAAAATGGAGCTATCGGTAGCGTCGTTAAATAAAGCGTGAATAACCAAACAAATACTGACAAGCTGTCGCCAAAACAAATTTATGTCTGTCAGTTATAATGCTTAAAGTAAATAAAACACAACAGTTTATCTCGTGTCAGGGAGTATCAGAAATAAAATTCTGATAAAGAATTTTGCTCCGTGTTGGAAAGTTTTGCCTCGCTTGTGGTACGAGAATCGGCGGGAAAACAAGTTTCCATGGGCTATAATTTCGTACATGAAGATCTAGTAGCCGGCCTCGGTGGCTGTGCGATCTAAGGCGAAAGTCTATAGCTGCTTGACTGCTGGGATTGCGGGTTCGAATCCCACTGACGGCATGGGTGTTCGTCTCGTGTTTGATGTGTGTTGTATAGGTAGCGCCCTCTGCGATGAGCTGATCACTCGTTTAGAGGAGTCCTGCCAATTGTGTGTGTGTGTGTGTAATTGTGTGTGATCTATAAAACTCATCAGTGAGGCTGCCTAGGCCTGTGTTGGGCTGTTGTACCCGAAAAAGGAAAGAGTGAGACAGAGAGAGAAAGGGAGAGGGAAACTGAAAATCGGATTTAGAAACGTAAGAAGTTGATACCGTCGTACTTCTTATCTGACATTTTTGAGGACTAGTTTTAGGGGGATGAAATGGATAAAACGCCACAGTACACTTGGAAAAAAGAACGTATATACAGATGTTTTTGCAGAAAATAAGGGACCAGGTAACTAGCAAAACCTAGCAGTAAGTGTGAAGGTAATATGAATGCGGATCTTAAAGGAACGGTGTAAGCTGTGGACTGGATCGAAGTGCCTCACAATATGGGTTACTGACGACAAACTATCTAAATAATTAACGAACTACATGGAACAGAGTCCTTCTTGAGAAGTTAACATGTCCTCAGGTAGTCAAGAAACTCCTCGCGTTTTAGGGAACCCGAAGGTTCATTACCGCGTTCACCAAAGCCCGACAACTGTCCCTATTCTCAGTCAGGTCTGTCCACTCCATGCTTCCCCTTCCCGCCTCTAGAAGATCCATTTTAATATTATTCTCCCATCTGCGCCGGATCTTCTAAATGATATCCTTCCCTCTGGTATCTTTACCAAAATCCTGTATGCACCTCTCCTTTCGCCCATATATGCTACGTGCCCCGCCCATCTCATTCTTCTTAACTGGATCACCAGACGACAAATCTTTCCAATAGCTACCGAGTTATTTTGAATGGCCCTGCATCTCGAAATTTGTTACGAAACATTTTAAAACATATAAGCTCATATATAACATGTAGCTCAGTTAGAATAGTGACTAAGCTGCAAGCTGGATGACCGAAGAACTTTGGTTCGGGACCTACTCTATTCTGGGATATTACGCAGCGTGGAGTGATAATTCTGTACTGACGTTTCGGGACAACCTATCGGTTCCATCTTCAAGTGTCAAGAAGTTCCAATCCCCCTCTCCCATGCTGCATCAACCTGCTGGCTAGCATCATGCTTACTGGGGAAAAGTCACCGCCCACACCTGTCCCTTTATTAACTGCGTACCTAGTGTTAACCGGCTTTCTTCTTGGACTTCTTGACCCTTGAATATGTGACCGATAGGTAGTCACGAAACGTCGGTACAGAACTAGCCCTCAATGCTGCATAATATCCCAGAAGTGGGCAGATCTCATCTACCTCGCGGCGGAAGCCTGAAATCACGTTGGTTCTTTTACCGGTACGGGTAAAATGTCTCTTCTGCTAAACCTCCAGAGCAGCTCTGAGGTCGCCTCGGCGCCCCTACCCAAGGACTGGGTCGGTGGCTCCTCCATCAGGAGTAAAGTGGCCGGGGTGTGCCACCTTACGTCTAATCTCCCTCTAGTGACTAGTCAGGAATGCATGGAGCGTCTCAACTCCGCCATATACATAGGAGCAAATATACTGTTACAAATTCTAAGGTGGTGGAACGTCGTCTTCTCCGGATGACACCCGTAACAGAATACGCTTGATGAAAGTCCCTTAACAAGGATAGTCCTACTTAACATTTATTGCGTTTTCTCTGGAGGTCGTGGCCTGTTTAAACCTCGGGTTATTCAGTAACCACCCACTTTAGTGTCAAAAAATTTGCAATCTGCCGCATAGTTTATTTATGAGTTGCGTATAATTCTCAGCGTAAGCACGATGGTTTATCTGCAAAATATAATATGAGACGTAGGAACTTATTCAGCTGAATTTCGTACTTGAAAACATTAAAGTAAGGTATCTAGAGAGTGTAGGCGTATGTTACTGCAGTAATGTATGATTTCGTTTGTTGAAATTCCACAGATAGTTGACTTGAACTGCTTAGACGTAGCGTGAGGCGTACATTCTACCTCTTATCTTCTCAGGCAGCAAATAAAGGGTCGTTGCCTTTTAAAGCGCGACACATATTGCGTACTTTGTACAAGGTTATGTCCCACTCTTATATGGCAATATTTGACTTTCTCGTGGCTTTAAACATAATGATAACTGTGTTTTGGGGCTGCAACGCCTTGTAGTTTGCGAGATATGATCCTTTTTGACAAAGGTAATGCTTCCTTCTTCAGGGTAGAATAATAAGCCGCATAGAAAGGGGTATACAATATATGAAATGTTGGTTTTCTCGCTCCCTCGGTTCATCTCCATTTCTCTTCATATCCGCTGCATACTCTTATACCCTGAAAATAGAGACAGTATGTCCCTCCGAAAGCCTTTGTGCCTGCCTATCAGACTAAATGTGATAAATCATGTGGCTTGCTGTAACAGTTAGCAATTACTGACCAGCTGCACATGAAATGCACCATCAGTCTGTACACTCTTCTAGCATAATTACGCGTAATTTCGGTGGTAAGGTATTGATTTTGTCACGGCGGTACACGTGAAGATACAGTGACGTTACGCAGTCTGGTGGAAATTCATCGAAGTTTTACCTCCATCTTCAGGCATACTTACAGCGTACGTGTTCATTTCGCGCCAGTAATAAAGGTCGGCCTTGCAAAGTACCGATAATTCACCCAGGCATTTGTATTTTGATGGGTACCGGTCCTTTGCCGGGGGTAAAGCGGCCGGGGCGTGGAGCTAGCCACCCCACCCCTTCTAGCGACGAGGCTAACGAAATGGTAGGGCAACACCTCTACTCCCCCTTGGGCCTTAGGCCTGTTTAGGGATCCCTTTACCCTCGTTACTTGTGTTTTATCGTAGAGGCGAGTTTCGCACGACGGTGATTACGAATGTTGTTTGCTCGGATGTTATATAATGTACCCTGAAGATGGAAGCAGTTTCTTCGTAACATTGATAACAGCTACAAATATACACGACGTTAGTTCCTAGATGGCAATATTCACTTGTCATTAAATTCGTTACATATGAGAAAATTGTAGCTTGACCCAGCACATCGCCACTGCAGCGCAGGAAAGCCATTACACCAGGTATCTCTGTATTGGATTGAACCCTTCCTGCTGAAAACCTAGTTTGAACCCAGATTCACCAACTGGAATTCTGAGGAAATAAAACACTCTTTTATATTTTCATTCTCCTTTTTTCGTCCCTTTCTGTTTCCTTTTTTTCTGTTCTTTCTCATCCCTTCTTCTTTTTCCATCTGGCATCGCCGAAACACCATCTGCCGACGAGGAAACAAGCGAATGCAATTTCTGACTCTCCCGCTATTACAGTAAGAAGTTCACCCACACAACTGAAGCGAGAAGGAAAACCCTACGTCACGAAAGAAAGAACGCAGGGATGCCTTAGCAGCTTCAAAGAATAGATGAATGCTGGGAAGCTACTGGGGAGAAAGAGATGAAGGATGTGTGCCGAAAACAACAAAAAATAAAATCGAAGAGTAAAAGTTCGTTGCTACAAAAGACATTGCGATCTGGAGTTGGGGCGCGCATATGGCGACGTTCGGTAATGTGGGACAATGAACGCGCTAATATAAAGCTCGAATTTAATAATTGTTTTCTTGCCTAGTTCTGTCACAGTCTCTTTTCTTTCCTCAAAATGTATTTGCAAACTTTCGTGGTGTCGGTCTTAAGCAGACGTGAATATACGTACAAACGTGCCCTACTGTCGTCTGTGAGTTCTTTCATAACTATTAATACTTGCCCTGGAAGGTGCGACAGATGTCATTCCTTTAAACATTGTTAACACAGCTACAACTAGTGCGACTACAACAACAATCGTAACAACAACAACAACAACAATAATAATAATAATAATAATAATAATAATAATAATAATGAGCTCCTAAAGGCAGGGTAGAAAAACTTGACAACATAGAAATGAATTTGGCCACCACAAAGATTAAAAATTTAATATAATTTTTAAATTATATTATCCTTGTCACCGCCAAAAATTATACTGTTGTTGTTGTTGTTGTCGTCGTCGTCGTCGTCGTCGTTGGGCTTAGGTTTTCGTCATCTCCGAAGACTGTTCACATTGTCTTTGAATATGGCACTCCCGTGAGGTTAATAAACATGTAATTAAAGTCTTGGTTTTTAAGTCTTAAATCAACAGCGTAGTGGGCTGTTGTTGTTGTTGTTGTTGTTGTTATTATTATTATTATTATTAGTAGTAGTAGTAGTAGTAGTAGTAGTAGTAGTAGTAGTAGTAAAGTGCTTGATAGAAGCAAGACTTCCATTTATAGGTGAAGGCTGAAACAAGCCGTAGGACCTAAGTACAGTGGTAAAACAAGCAAAAGCAATTAATAGCAACAAAATCTACGAATAGTTCAAGACAGATGTTGATGCAGGAATCTAACAGAGGGCAAAATACGCATACTAAGCTTTACTCCTACCGAAAAATTGAAAGGTATGAAAATAATATTTACCAGCTTTCACTGAAGATGCCAGCGCAACTAAAAACTGATTTATCTGGGTCTACATGAAGTGCGTGATGCAAACGGCAACGACTGTAGACGACCGGTAGAAGATCAGCTATTAAAAAATACAATTAACGCTGTAAAGTACGTAAAGAAATGCACATAACATGGAGTAAACAAATGTAATAAATATATAAATGACGATTCCTGCTTAAAGCGTTATAAATACATAGAATATCGTCATGCGTTTCAGTTATGTATGTCTTAGTTCGTACCTCATAGAAAGCAGAGGCCATATCCATTTTAGGGACCGGGCAGTTAATGGTACTTCGGGATAACATTGGTGTTTACTGAGACGGTCTCATGAAACTCATTAATAAATCTTATGTGCAGAACGCACAGCTGCTTCATGTTAAAACGGATGGTAAATATTTTTACTGCTGGGCTTTAAACGTTGAAGAACATCAGTTACCAAAACCAAGGCAGTGTTCAAATACAGTCGAACTCGGTTATGACGTCATGAAAGGGACAGAATATTGCGTGTCGTTACCAGCGAGTGTTGATATAACCGATTACTGTAATGTTATGGCTAACAGTGAGGAATTAATTGGTACCACAGAATATCTGGCGCTATAGACGAGGTGTCGTATAAACCGATGTCGTCGTAACGGTGTTCGACTCTGTTAGTCTTCCTGCAGAATACATCAGCTGCAGAAACTCGGAACGTTAAGGGACTGACCTTTACTGGAAGATAAATATTAATGACAAAATGGTCTGTGATTAACCCAGTACAGGCAGGACAATTTATTTGTGCACTAGGAGGCAGTTCAGAGCTTTACAAACCAGATAATATTTCGCCGTCAAGTTATGCACCTACGCCGAGTCGATTGATCTGCCACCCTGTAACGACCAAGCGAGCGCTAAATGATACAGTGATGGTTTAACCACAACCTTCGCAGTAGATATTACTTATACTCGTAGGTAAGAGTGATTTGAACACTGACCGTGATTGCTGGCACCACTAGATTACCAGATATTGCACATCTGAATGCTAAAGGCGGATGGTAAATTCGCCACGTTATCCATTGCCTACGGTGTGGCAGTGAACAGTAAAATTTATTGCAGTGAACAACAGCCTTTCTGCATGTTATAATCATTCAGCTGTCATATGTATTTCGATGCTTAATTTACGTCATCGTCAGTAACAGTGTGTTACGTTGGTTAACACATGTTTGGCAATTACATACAGTGGGTAAAATGAAGTTTGTTATATTTTCCATACCGTGCATTATAATTAAGCTTTTTAATATTATCCAACAAATGCAGGTTCATACTAATATATTTACGCAATAGCGTCTGATGTTCTCCCTGATGATGGGCCGAAAAGGTCCGAAACATGTAGGAGTGGGATGTTTTTAAATATACTGTTATGAACCTGTGAAAATTAGTGCATTTATTGGTTAATACACGTATTAAAAAATAAAGGCCTATCTTCCCTGGGGGTAAAGCGACGGGCGAGTGAAGCTGACCGTTCACCTCAACTAGTGCCGAGGTTAAGAACAATTCATAACTGATATCCTATATAGCTATAGTTAGGTTTGGAAACTTCCCAGCACAACCCTGTAAATTGAACTGCAAAAACAAATAAGAGAAGACAAAGCAGTCTCCAGCTCCTCCTACTTTCCCACCTTACATCTTCGTAGCTAGGGTTCCAGCCCGCTCTGTTCTGCTGTAAATCACATACATGGAGGAACTCTTTCTAAGTTGACTCTTAAAAGCACAGGATACGTATTTGTTCCGCCGTCGTTCGTACGCATGAAGGGTTGTTCCGTTGGGGGATTTTAACGACGCGGTATCAGTTGCAGTGACTGTGTAGAATGACATGAAGGGACAAGATGGCTCTCAGAAATATATCGAAAACTCTGAGACTCTTTCGCAGCAAAATAATATGGGAACCTCATATGAACATCCTCTACCGTAATGAAAAATCCGTCATGGCCGATTTGAAAAAGTTTTAATACCAGGTGATGTAACGGAACACTTTACACTATGGAGATATTTTGCGTCCAGTGGTATATGAAGAGTACATTTACATAAATTTTATTCGCGTTTGCATATTCGCGAAAGCGCCTGTTAGCTGCGTTATGTCCATCCGTCTGCCCGTCTCTCCGAATGTTTGAGCACAGTTCCCACTGGACGGATTTCCGTGAAATTTGATACTGGAGACTTTTATGAAAATCTGTCGATAAAGTCCAAATTTGGCTAAAGGTAAGGCTATTCCTATGGATGCGTGGACAGGCCCTTTGGGTTCCAGGAGGTTGAGGCTCCCAGATTTCTAGACAGTCGGCACATGAAGGTGGTAAGGTTGTCAGCCGTATGCACCGGCCGCGTTTACCCCCCAGGAAATATTCCTGGTACTCATTTCTGTTAGATGGTTAGTCGAAAATTTGGCTAAAACTGGACAAAAAATGGACACTTTACGTGAAAACCTAAGTATGTTTTGTTATTGCCAGCGAAATTAAAGAGCCACAAAAACGCTGTCTTCGAGTGGAATTACATCGCACTCTTAAGATAGGCGAGGAGAAAGCGCGACATTTTTGCGTTATACGTAGATTACCTGTCGTTTATGCATCTAACGGCTCTGTCAGCACCTCAGAATTTGTGGTGTCGAATGGTAGGACGATTAATGAAAGCTGAATGTAAAAGAACGTGGAATTACTAGGTCGTTCTCTGTTTAATGGTATCATCTTGGCAGTCACGTGAATGGAGTCAGCAAAGTCACGAAAAAATTTAGGATGCCCGGGTCCAGGCCTAGGCTCGAACCAGGCATCTCCCGAGTGGAAAACAGAAGCGTTACTGCCTACAGAACTTGCTCCTTGGGACGTTAAGTACATACTGAATTGTGAGAAGGCAATTCTCTGTGAGGCTGCGGCCAGCTTTTGCCTACCTCCCAGACCCGCGTGCTGCATCTTTCAAACACAGCCTGGCCGGTTTCAAACAAAGCGATGTCCTCGTGTGTATTATGCTGTGTTGCGTATTCCAGGAGTGACAATACAAACACATAAAGGAGATCTGTCCGGCTGTCCATTCAAACGTTTTATCTCCCAAATTACGGGAGCACGTTTCTGTGAAATTGTATATTGCTGGCCGGGAAGGCTACATTTAAAGCAAAAGTGAGAATTTAAGTTTGCGGCGTTTGAATGTCTAACGGTAGTGTCTGTGAGGATTATCCGCAAGTCTGCCTTACCGTGATCCGTGTTGTATGCCATTAATTTGCCGACGTTTCTGAGCAACCTGTGGTCTCAACTTTATGCTAAACTGAAGACGGCGGTAGCAATTTCCTTCAAGATATTTGCATGTTTCTATATTCCGGTGGATTGTACTATTCGTATACCGAATTATGGCACATACTGATGTAGTTTAACTCCTGCTTCTTCCGAAGATACATTGGCCGCGGTAAATGCTGACCACTCGCCTATATCTAGTGTCGAGTTTAAAACAAATTTGTCACATCCGGTCTGCTTTATTCTAGACTCATTTACGTTCTTACAAAGGACAACGCGCCGGCACTAGTTTGAATCCGCACTAGAGTCAAATGCAAGTATAGCAACTGTAACATACAGATTTTTGACAATAGTTCTGCATGAGAAATATCAGCAGCATTTACAAGAAATGCTTCCATCGCCACAAGAATACTGAATACGTACACTACGTTTCGGAAGCAAACTGCTTCCTTCTTCAGGCGAAACCATTGGTTTCACATGAAGAAGGAAACAGTTCTTGTAAATGCTGCTGATATTTCTTAAACGTACAGCAATTCAGGTTAACATATTTCACATTATTTGCTACAAAGGCAACACACTTACTGTTACTGAGAAATAAAAGTACTTTCAACCACAATATATTCTAGCGCACTGGACCAAAAAATATTGGCATTGCAGTCTACGAAATATCTTCCACTCCACACCTCATTACTGAGCGTCCTTGACTCCGATGGCTCGGTGGCTGCGTTCCCGACATTCCTGGGGAACACAGATATTATTGGCTATATTTAAATTCTTGTCGCCAGGCAACAATTAAACAGACTATTAGCCCTGCGAATATGCTGCGCCAGCATTAAAGGAAAAACTCAATTTTCGATGTAAATTTCATTTCGTGAGGAGGTACTTGTAAACTTTAATTGTCCATATGTCTTCCCGGCCTTCACAGAGACAACTTTACTTTTACTTAAGTGATTTTAAATCAGACTTTGCGCTTTCTTCTAAAACGGAATTTTGTCAAGGAATACAAGAGGTGCAAATAAGGCTTAAACTTTCATACAGGAGAGTGCAGCCGGTATAGCGATTAGGGTACTGGATGGAGGACTGGGGAATCGAGGTTGTAGATTTCGTAAGGGCACTGTAGTGCGATGTCTTGAATGAAGAATAAAGTTAAACCTTTAACCCATAAGTAACTTTGTGAAACATTTATTGTGTCCTAACTTGAAATAAAATATGATTTAAAAATCTGGATCGATTTATCTCATACATTAAAAAACAAGGATTCAGATTCTTATATTTGCAAACCAGGTAATTATTTGTTATATACATTAACCCTTTAAAGACGAAGCGTATCTGTTTTATATAAGGACTCAGTGCGTACCGCGCTGTAAACACTCTCCACTTCGGTTATAAAAACCAGTCTCTTAATGTTTTATAAGGCAAAAGGTGCTGTTTGTTCTGAGACCCGTACAAAACACATAAACGCAATGTGGGCACCACGTAGAATTTTTTAATGTTAAACCTGTTGGTATGTAAAGTTACCGCTAGGCTTTAAAAGGTTAATATGATTCTCTTATACACTCGCGTCTTAAATACGATTATGATATCAATAAGCACAAAGCAGTTGTTCATCAGACCACATCGCACCAAGCAGTGGCTTGTGTTTTGCACACTTATCGTAAAAAGCGATTGCTGAAGCAAGGAGCTTATTTACTTAGCTGTGCCTGTATACGGTAGTGCAGTCCCGCTAAGCCCATACCTAGCAGGCAACACACACAAAGTTACGTTGCGCGAAAAGCATTTGTAATGAGAAAAAGGCTTTCAAATCTCTCGCTGCAAAGCCGAGATAGAACGCCGAAGCAATTTAGAAAACTTTGGAGCTGTTTATTTATAGCGATATACGTTACGTTACTATTTCATTTACAAAAGTGTGCTAATAATCTCGACACCGTAGCCTCTCTTATGATGAATTGCATTTTTTATAGTATTTTGCTTTTATTACAAGCAAATTTTTTTTTGAAAATGATGTGTATAAAGTAGGCGGTTAAAATTATACATATATTTGCATGTTTAATTATCCATTCGTTATTCTTTTTATTGAATTTCATGCTGCACGCTTGCAGACCGCATCTGGTCATATTTGTCCGCAACACGTAAAGTGTTAATTAAGTCTCCAGTAGTGGGACTTCCTGAGAGGAAACACAGTCCCAGCTAGATATTTTCTAATAAGACAGGAAGGCATTAAATCTAGTTCTTAGACCGATTTATTAAGTGTATAATATACTTTTGGATAATACTCTTTACCGAGAGGTGACACTGTGTTTTCTGCGAGGTAAAGGCTGACGTGTAAGACCACAACCTTCACTCTGAAATTGCAGTGTTTACCTACAAGTAATTGCATCAATTTGAAAAAAAGATGCAATAGGTTTCCCCGAAACGTCGGTGGGTCCTACACTGCGCCAAAACCCAAGACTGTCACCTGAATATTATTTACAGTAAAGGCGCGAAAAATATACAAAAATAAAACTAAATATCCTTAACTTCTTAACTCGCTTTCTGACATTTTTGAAACATTATTGCGCGACGAATTATTTGTTCTGATTCTATAAAGTGTAATGCCTACCGTGTAAGTAGTTACTCTTATCGCCAATATATAAATAAAAAGAATTATGGAGTAAGCAGAATATCAAAGAAGTAATTTGGAAAACACATCCGTAACTAAACACACGAAGAGTGTATGCGCACTTCCTCTTCGTTCTGAGTTAATGTCTATTCTTAATTACTAAGAACCGTAGCTTTCCCCATAGAAGTATTGATAAGTATTGATGATGGAAGGAAGGATAAAGAATTAATATACTGTACGTCCTACCAGAACACTGTTTTGGCATGTTGAGAATCGTGTACTTAGACAAAATATTTATATTAGACCATGGATGTATACTCCTATTTGGAGAATACGTTTGCAAGTTTTTAAATTCGGTTTAGGAAAATACGGTAAATAAATGCAAATACCTCCTACATAATACACAGGTAAACGAAAAGGTACAGTCTGACTTCGGGGCCGCGGTGGCGCAGTTGGTTGAGGCACTGCGCTACAAACCGGAAGGTTGCGGGTCCGATTCCCGATGGTGTCACTGGAATTTTTCATTGACATAATCCTTTCGGTCGTACTATGGCCCTGGGGTCGACTCAGCCTCTAACAGGAATGAGTATCAGGAATATTTCCTGGGGGGTAAAGGCGGCCGGTGCGTAGGGCTGACAACCCTTCAAGTGCCGATTGTCTAGAAATCTGGGAACCTCCTGGAACCCTAAGGGCCTATCCAGGCCTGTAATGGGACTGCTTTACCTTTACCTTTTACAGTCTGACTTCTTACATTAACACTACACCATAAGTATATAAATGTAGACCAATGCATCCTTAACGGGAAACCAGATGGGAATTAGTTGCCATAAACTGCGGCGTGCGTAAAATTTTAAAGCATCCTCTATCCCACCTCCACCCCATGTGAAGTCACACATATATTTGTGATGCAACATTAAAAGATTTTTAAGAGCAGCATCACATTCTGTTTTGAGATGTGACAAAATTTTCCTTTAAATATAAAAGCAGATACATGTTACTTTACATTTCTCATAATTCTGTCGTGATGGTGATATTAATTTCTTGCTACAGAATCGTTCCTAGAAATGAGACACAGAAAACAGCTCGAGCGAAGGGGTAGGGAAACCAGAGACAAATATAAGGCAAATTGAATACCGAGATGTTAGGGATTGCGACGAGATAATATATGGAGAATGAAAGACTAAATCCTTCATTTTGATTAAAATATGTTGTTCCCATGGCAATAAATGCAACGGAAAAGTTACTGGTAAATTGCCAGTTTCTAGAAAATCCAATAAAGTGCCTCGAAACGTAAGAATGAACTTTAAAATGAGAATATACAAAGACAATAAAGAATTCTCTCTTCTGTGTTACAGACGTATGATCTGTGTGTATTTGGATATGGATAATATCTCAGCATTTTTCTTTCATTCGATGTTAGCAGGAGACTCGGTTTAAAATTTATATAAACTGCAACTAAAAACTCTGTTGTTAAATCATGCATGTCGTTTAACTCAACTGAATAAAGCTGGAGATTTGAGCGTATTTTTAAATCATTTATGTTACGAATACGTAACTGTAATATTGTTTTTATTTTCATGTGTGTAATAAACAACCAGCCCACAACAGCCGTCTGTGTTCGTGCATCTACCATTCATTCAGGCACCCACCCACATGTAACACTAAAAACATCATTAAGTTTATTACTAATTACAATATCTGAGTGGTACAAAAGTAAATAATATTACTGGATTAAATAAAGATTTACTTACTTTTAAGCGAGTAAACTGATTGCGAAAAAAAGAAATTAAAATTAGTCCTTTGCAGAATAAAATTAATGTAAGTTATACGCAAAGACTGAACTCGCACTTCGTGGAGAACATAGTGTCGTCCATTAGAAAGACAAATCGAAGAACGCTGTGTGGGAAAATAATGTTTGTTTATTATAAGTATCATGTATCATTAATGTGTGAGTAAAATGCAGTATTTTAGCACTAAACTTGGCGGGATATTTAGTTAAGCCACTCGGTTTTGAAGGATTAAAAGATAATAGTATGAAAATGAAAAGTAGGTGATGGAATTCAGAATAGCACAAGCAGCAACTACAAGGAGTAAGATAACACATATGTGTAAAAATATTTAAAGAACAATTATCGCAAAAATTTGATGTTATGTGAGTTCGGGCTGCTTAATTTAATACAATTTAACTTACTGCAACAACAACAACAACAACAACAACTACTACTACTACTGCTACTACTACTACTATCTTTTCTTCAATAGTGCTACAGCCCCTGGTGGGCCAGGGCCTCCTCATTGTTAAGGCTTCACGATCACAATCAGTTAGACACACCACACTCGGTAGGACTCCTCTGGTCTAGTGATCAGCCCGACTCAAGAGACCTCAACCTGACAACACACAACACTCAAAAGAGACAGACATCCATGTCGTGTCGAAGTTGAAAATATATGGAGCTACACGTTCCTTCTCACCGTATAGCTTCATGGAATACAAAGGGACAAATTTATCTTAGTGCCTTTTATACTTCAGTACTTCCCACTGCCATCTTTTTATTAGAATTGTTGTTAGGAAACTAAAAGATACCAAACCTGATGACTCTGTTTAGTGGGTTGTGTTCGTAGCATGTTTCTTGACAAAAGGCAGATTTAGTTCACACGTCAGAAGGGAAGAAAAGATATAGAAAGACATACATATATGGTGAGGAAACGAGTGCATCTGTTACCAAAATTAAGCAAGTCTGTGAAATCAACGTTTTGGTGTATGCCTTAATTTACTGAATCTAAAAGTTTATACTTAGACTACGTTGTGAGAAATGTTAATGGGGATAATGAAGATATCATGGTGATGCTGCAGTGACTAAGGGTAATTTCAAAGAAAGATACCGATGCATTTAATCACTACTTCAAAAGCCGGCGTCATGAAAGGGCCACAGTTGTCCCTCTTTGTTCGGAAAGGAAACACGGATTAATTCTCCGTCGACAGTCGGAATCTGTTTGAGGCAAGTAAACGAATTAATGCTCATTGGAAATTCGATCCGATCTAGAAAATTCAGAGTTGTTTAATTGGAAATCCATGACTACAAAAAAATGTGTTTCAAAGTGTGGTAATGGTATTTCATTTCCGACCCTGTATACTGCTGATATCTGAATTCAAGAAGAGAAAGGAATTTACTGCCACAGTCATGCCACGTCTCTCGCTGTGATTGGTCACGCAGACCAAAACACGTTTTCATTTGGTACCTTATTTATAGGTTCTTTTCTTCGAATTAATAAGTGACATTATATTGATGAAATTATGTTTGTCCATCCACATGTTTTATCCGCGAGACTCACGTTTGTTTGATATCTACGCAATTCAGCACATGTAGACATCTTCGCATATTTGCGTAACATTTTCCGACCGGAATTTTTTAAACACAATCATAACAGCTACATGCCCTAGCCATCTCATTTCTTCGATTTTATCATCCTCATGATATTACATGGAGAGTACCAGTTATGGCGCTCGTCACTCCTCTCTATTCTCCAGTCTCTAAGGGTCTCCTCTGTGTGGCATCCTAAACGAGCTTGTAATTTGCACATTTATCTTCTTTAAAATTTTGACCTCGCTGTTTCTGCTATCATGATTAACCCTTTAAAAGCCGAAGTGTATCTGTTTCATATAAGGACCCAGTCCGTACCGCGCTGTAAACACTCTCCACTTCGGTTATAAAAACCAATCTCTTAACGTTTTATAAGGCAAAAGTTGCTGTTTGTTCTGAGATCCGTACAAAACACATAAACGCAATGTGGGCACCACGTAGAATTTTTTAATGTTAAACCTGGTGGTACGTAAAGTTACCGCTAGGCTATAAAAGGTTAA
>BLKM01000454.1:39870-208240 GCA_013340265.1 Coptotermes formosanus
TGTGTTTTGTACGGATCTCAGAACAAACAGCAACTTTTGCCTTATAAAACGTTAAGAGATTGGTTTTTATAGCCGAAGTGTATCTGTTTCATATAAGGACCCAGTCCGTACCGCGCTGTAAACACTCTCCACTTCGGTTATAAAAACCAATCTCTTAACGTTTTATAAGGCAAAAGTTGCTGTTTGTTCTGAGATCCGTACAAAACACATAAACGCAATGTGGGCACCACGTAGAATTTTTTAATGTTAAACCTGGTGGTACGTAAAGTTACCGCTAGGCTATAAAAGGTTAATAGTATCCTGCATTTTACGTCTGTGAAAAACTTCTGTCTAACGGTGAGTGACGCCGTGTAGCCTGGCATATATTTAACAGTATTTCAGAGCAGTCTGTTACCTGCATCATCAGGATGGATCTGATGATGCAGGTAGGAAGTTACTCTTGTATCAGACTGTACTGCCTCACACGCCAGGAAGCAGATAGCTTCATAGTCAAGGCCGTGATAAGCTCAAATCTATTGCGTTTAGTATAGTGTTACAATTTTATGCCGATCCCAGTGGCCGCGCGGTCTAAAGCGTGGGTCTGCTGTCGTTCGCTTGCTGGGACTGCGTGTTCAAACCCTGCCGGGGGCATGGATGTCTCTCTCTTGTGAGTGTTTTGTGTTGTCAGGTAGTGGTCTCTGCGTCAGGCTGATCACTCTTCCAGAGAAGTCCTACCAAGTGTGGTGTGTGTCTGAGTGTGATTGTGAAGCGTCAATAATGACGAGGCCCTGGCCCACTAGGAGATTTTGCGCCCCGAAGGAAAAACGGTATAGTTTTTTTTTGGATAAAATTTAACAAAGTGGGCCGGGATAGCGTAGCCGGTATAGCGACTCGCTACGGACTGGACGGTTGGAGATCGAATTACGGGGGAGGGGGGGGGGGAAGAGTAGTCCGCGCCTTTTTAAACCGTCTCTGAGGACCACCCAACCTCCTATACAATTCGTACCGGGTCATTCCCAGAGGTAAAGCGGCCGGCGCGTGGCGTTAACCTCCCACCCCATCCAGCGCCCAAGTTAAAGAAAGGGTAGGGTTATACACGTACCCCCCTTGTGGGTCAACATGGCCCGTTATAGGGTGATCTTTACATTTTCTACCTTTTATCAAAACACTTGTTCTGTGTAACCCTTAGTGAAGAAATTACAGATAACCATAAATATGTGGCATCCCCATTGTTCGTGAAATTATTCTAAGTTTACTTAATGGGAGAAAAGTACAAAAAACTGTGTGTGTGTGTGTGTGTGTGTGTATAAAGTCCCCGTATATAACCTACAATAATATCAGGTACGTCATGAGGAGTTGTGTCCAAATTTATTCTAACGCGGAAGCTGATAGTGTGACAGATGGCAGTACTTAGTAAGGCAAATGAACATGTCGCAGTCAGGCCTGTCAGCCGGTCAATGAATGGGCCACGTGGGCGGGCCGATGAACGACTGCAGGAAATCCTTGTCCAAAGGCGGAAGAACTGAGGAGGGAAAGGGGATTGATGAATTACTTTTGTACTGCATTATGTTCCAGTAAACTTTTTACTTCTCCTCACAACGGCAAAAACGAGACAGCAAATTAATTGCAATAACGTTTCCATGTTCACCAATACGTCAACTGCAGCGAATACATCTCACAGGGGTTTGTCACTGTTTAAACACAATTATCTTTCTGACAAAAGAAGACACGACGCTAATGTGCGGCTTGTTGTTGTTCTTCAGTAGTTTTAGCTGTCATCGTCATCATCATCATAATCATCATTATCATTGTCATCATCTCAAGCCGTAACATTGGTTTCTATACCGGATGTACCCGGAAAAATCTGCCACGTTGTGGGAGAACTCCCCTTATGTTAAATTACGTCGATACAACGAAGCATACCCATATCGGAAGTGGAATATTGCCTGAGATAATGGTGAGATAAGTTTGAAAGGATGAGAACTGTTATATATGTAAATATTGATCACCAAATTCGTAACAAAACGGGAAGGAATTTGTATTTTATGTAATTTTAACACCTGTGCTTAATATATATTTAATATCTTAGTGACATAAAGACATTAACTAAATTATAAAACTTATTAATATTTTCATAAAATCGTCCTTGGTGTTCCGAGTGCTTTACGTAACATGATTTGGCCTGCATATGGCTTGACTTGGCTGTTGACTCAAGGAAGGACCTGTGTAGTGTATGATTAGCACTGCATGTTAAACAGGTACAGTACGCGGAAGCGCAGAGGCCAGATTTTTTGCGTCAATATCTCCGTAAATGTTCAACTTCATGTACAGGTCTTTTTCATTATATTGGTGTCACTTTTACCCAAGAAACCTTCTCTCAAAATATGACAAATTCTTTCCGGCACATCCTGTGTATATATCCAGAGTGTACCTATATATATATATATATATATATATATATATATATATATATATGCACCTATAAGGGGCGAATTTTGACATCCTCACAACATTGTTAATTAACATTCAGGTCTTTGGCATATGACACCGTGTTGCTGCGCAGATAGTTCCCGACGTTTCGAAATTACGTATTTCTTTTTATCTTCAGATTCAAGCAGTCGCTGTTTCCTTAGGCTGCTTGATCTTATAGATGAAGGCGCCACAATCCTTCGAAACGTCGCGAACTACTCGCCCAACGACACGCCGCGCAAGTTCTTCTTTTTCTTCCGACGTCTGGCCACTCTACGCCAATTCACCTGAGCGTTACAACAGATTTACATGTTCACGCCAACGATCATGATGTTTACCGTTCGCCACGGTTTGGTGCCAAGTTGTCTGCTGCATGTGAAACACACAGGCATATACGAGGCTCTTAAATCTTTATTGTAAATTACCCGAAAGTACAGGCTAGAACGACGTAAACTTTATCCTGTCAACAGATTTTAGTGGTAACTTCCAAACACCAAATTTCATCGAAATCCGTCTAATAGTTTCGAAGACGCAAAGAGCATACAGGTTGACCAAAACTACTTTATTATGTTCTGATTTCATACAAAGGCTGTATTATATATTCTCTGCTCAAATGGCGATATTTGCTGAAAAAATTGAAATTGGATTTATTTTCTTTCTTATGTGAACCTTATTTAACTTAGAAGCTCCAAAGTCTGACAACAGTAGGCAGACTAAAGAAAACGTCTTGGGAGATGTGACTGAAAATTTATTTCCGGACTGCAGGAAAGAAAGAACTAATTTGTGAGAAGAATGAAAAAAAAAACTAAAGTACGATTCTTTACAATTCTTCCGATTCCCAGGAGACCATTTATTTATTTGAAGCTTTTGAAGTTTCGCCCGTTTGTCCTTCTTATAAAAAATAAAAAAGTGACGACGAATATGAAGCACTGGCTGAATGGCACTAACCGAGGAAAACCAACTCGAAGAGAAACCCGTCCCAGTGCAACTTTTTCCTTAACAAATCTCACGAGGATTAGCCAGGAATAGAACCCAAGGCTCCGAGAAGAACTTTGTTCCTACCGCACAGTGAACACACAGAACTTAATTAAAGTGAGCAATCTCTTAACGCCTTGTAGGGTGGTTACGGTTTGTTCTAAGACTCAAAACAAGAATATTTATATTATCTGTGGGCTAAGTAAACTGCTTTTTAATATTAATGCAGATGGTATATATATATATATCTAGTAACCACAGTGCTTTAAAGGGTTAATTGAAAGTAAACAGCTCTGTATATAGCAACACTTAACCGTGAAGAATAGCATCTCGCTTGGCAGGCCTCTCCAGCTCTCTTGTAAAAAGAAGTAAAAAGATCTGCGTTGGTTGCGCGAGTAAGGGTACTCTAAAGATGAGTTTGACACTGGAGATGCGCAGACGTCAGGATGGTTTCCATCAGCAGTCCAGACACCTCCAAGCCACAGGGGGCCAATACTCTTCCCAGCACAGTTCTTTTTCTTTTACTTCTTATGCGAGCTTTTGCTGCTCCACTCTCGTGTCTCAAATTTCGGACCCCCCACCCCCACCCCCACCCCCCTCTGCCTTCGGCTACACGACTTCACTTTCCACTCAGGCATCACCCGCTGGCCGGTCTTCCAACCTGGCTCTGTTCTTACCCCACTGACTCCACAGAATTAAATATTTTTGACTCATTTTTTGTTTTACAAACTCATGTCAAAGTTCATTCTCGCCTTCTCAGGTACATACAAATAGAGCTGTGTTAAGACTGACAGGTTTAAAAATGACATAAGCATAACACAATACACTGGAGTCCCATGTGATGAGAGTTTGCCCAAGTAGTGAAGAAATTTCTCGTCTTTTATGAAAATCGAATGTCACCGCATTCACAACAGCTTGTCACTGATGACTATTCTGAGCCAAATGAATCCAAGTCTACATCCTCCCAACCTATTTCTCTAAGATCCTTTAATATAAAGCTCCCATCAATGCCTAGGTCTTCGACGTGGTTTATTAACTTCAGGATATCTCAGCGAATATTTCTGTTCATTCCTTTGTCTGTCCCATGCGTGCCACATTTACCTCTGATCTAATACTTCCTGCTATTATAGCCTTAATAATATTTTATGAATCCTCTCATTATGTAATTTACTCCAGTCTTATATCTGTTCAGGCCGGACAGGGCAAAATAATGTCTTCAGCAGCTGGTTTTTAAGTATTCTTACAATTTTCCATTGCCTAGGTAAGCCTAAAAGTCTTTCAAATCACGGGGATGTCTACGCTATTTCGCAAAATAAGATTTATTTAGGTGAGGATTCCTCAACCTCTCGCCCAACCCATCAAGTGGAAGACCACTCCCTTCCCCCTTTCAGCGAAAATTTATTCAGCACATTCACAGCTATACGCGTATCTGCAGACAGGTTCCTGCAAGTCAGCCTAAGAACAGAGACAGTCCTAACGTCGATGCTCCTTACGTTATACGCCTAAATATAATAAGCGTTCTGTTTTCGGAACATTCTATAAGTCTTTTCCAAAATGTTTCCTTCGACAAGTCGCGTTCCCCAATGGACCTGCACGATGCTTCTGTTGCTTTCGGAAAGGAACCTTCCCCTTTCAAGAAAATTGCACTGGGAATCACATTACAGCTTGCCCTCTGCGCTCCTGTCTGCCCGTTTTAGGTAGCCTGAACACAGGCTTGCTTCAGCAACCGTGAAGACTCAGAGTGAAATACTGAGAAAAATAGCATTCCAGACACCTTAAGACACGGTTTTTAACCCCGAGAATTGAAAGATAAATAGCCTGTTTTGTAGACACTCCATATATGAACTTTATTGTAAGAGGCTGCAGGTCTGGGAAATAACACTAAAGTGTTATGGGATAGCGCAGTTGCGGTTCTTGGCGGCTCTTTATTGGCTGCTTTAGTGTACAGTACGACAGGAAGTGTACACACACAGGAAGAAATTATGGTGCCTTTCCTCTGTTATTTGTCTTTTGATATTAAATATCCTTTTATGTAATTATGTCGAAGCATATAGACCACATAAAACTTTGTAACAAACGTGGCTGGTATATAGGGTAAGGCCTGTTCTTTCTGGCTAAGAAAACACACAATGTTCCGGAGAATGGATCTGTCTCCATTTTCAGTTGCAAACAGTTTACTAGACTAGGTGCCCTCACTAAACTTTTCACTTGAAGACGCACATAGATCCATTCTTCGAAATGTTGGGGGTTTTATAACCTGGTACGAGAAACAATGTCCAAAACATGTCACGTGTATTAACCCTTTTAAGACGAAGCGTATCTGTTTTATATAAGGACTCAGTGCGTACCGCGCTGTAAACACTCTCCACTTCGGTTATAAAAACCAATCTCTTAATGTTTTTTAAGGCAAAAGTTGCTGTTTGTTCTGAGATCCGTACAAAACACATAAACGCAATGTGGGCACCATGTAGAATTTTTTAATGTTAAACCTGGTCGTATGTAAAGTTACCGCTAGGCTTTAAAAGGATAAAGTACACCATCGTCAGAATCCTTTAAATTGAAGTACGTAAACCTTTTATTCAGAATATAATGTTTCAGTCTTCTTTACAAGTTTTGTTTGAAGCACTTTTGGCACCCGCACACACGTAGGGTGGTTCAGAACTGTCTTAATACTTTTATGCAACTTTTGAGTTTTTACACTGTAGCGTCATCAAAATGCTCTTAATATTGGTATGGAACATGGGGGTTTCGCAGCGTGTAGTATAATGACTTTATTCCGACATTTCGGAAGTATTTATCCTGAAGGTGAATGCAGCAATCTCTTTAAAACGCCCGAACAAATCCATTATGCTAAACGCTGTAAAAGCTGATTAATTGCGCTCACATGTTACCAACGTAAAGAATTACACTGTATTTAGCGAGTCCTGCTCAACTGTTCGATGTGTGTCCATTCACTAACGTAGGTATTCCATATAAACTCTTTGTCAGTCTTGTCCAATTTTGTCCAAAGTTGGATATCTTTTGTCAATATTAGTAAAATTCTCGAATACAACATTTCGTGGAAATTTATTCAGCTGTTCTCGAGGCGTTATATGCGGACAGACGCTTCTAATAGCTCAGATTAGACAGATAAGACGGTTCATGAATAATGAGTTGGAAAGGATTTGGAAGGCATCGGAATTGGCCTAATTTACGAAATTTGCCTGGAATCGCTAACGGGAACATTAAAAATAATCTAACGACGTAATATATAAGGATTTATTTTCACTTCGTCAGGATCTAGTCGGATTCGGTGACTCATTTTATGAAAACTGTATTGAACATTTCTTCTTTTCTTTTTCATGGCTCGACAGCCCTAGTGAACCTAGGCCTCCTCGTCGTTGAGATTTCGAAATCACACTCAGACATACCACACTCTGTAGGACACGTCTGGACGAGTGATCGGCCCATTGCAGAGGACCCTGCCTGACAACACACAACATTCACAAGAGACAGACATCTATGCCTCCGGCGGGATTCGAACCCGCAGTTTCAGCAAGCAAACCGCTGCAGACCCAGCCAGTAATGAACTTAATTATACGAAAATAGCAATCTTCTTGACCAGTTGGAAAAATATGTAACGCTAAACCTATCCGAAATTGAGTGATTTAAGCCTAATCAGAAAGATACGTACACGTGGTCAGATAATAATTAGGGTAAACCTCTCATATTTCCTTTTATAATACTGGAAAATTTTCAAGAAAATTAGTTATGTAATTCAGTCTGTACAGCGGCTGGCTTAGGAACTGGACTACTGGGGAACCGGTGTTCAATTTCATAGAGGTGTAAGTGATGTTTTTCTACACAACACTGTACAAACCTGCTCTGGAAGGCACCCAGCCTGCCATCAAATACGTAGCGAAGCAACATGTGCCCAAAGATGAACACTCACCTGCACCTAACGCTGTATATGAATGCCTGGAGTTGACCTCAACATCCACGTAAGTACTTACGGCATGGTGCTTGATTAACCACAGGAACAACTCGAGCTTCTGACGTATATTGTTTGTCCTCCATATTTAGGTTTAGCGGATCTCCATAATCAAAACCAGTAATTTCGTACCGAGTTTATTGTCTAGCCCGAAATGTAGTATTTTACGAAACCGTTGACGTTGAATTTGTATCAAATTATATGTGCAGAAGAGCCGTGCCAACTTCAGCACTGTTCTGTGTTTTAACTAGTAGAGAGCAATATATTTGCAATTCCAGCAAGGTTCACCAAAGAAATCATTTTTCCTCCAGGCAGCTAAAACTCGCTACTTGCTATTCCGCCTAGGTGTTCCGCCGGTCCGCACGGCTAAACGGCTATGCAGAACGAGCTCTAAGTCCCAAATGGCGCTCAGATTTTTATTGTTATTCTTAACAACGAAGAGGAGCAGAAGAGGACATGTTCTGTGTTTGAAATCAAGTTTTGCAATTTAACACAACAGAAAATACACAACTGCCTCTTTGTATTACAATCTCACCCAGTAATTTGTATCAAAGCTATTGTCTTAGCTTTTTGAAAGACGAATTTTGTGTAACAGTTGTTTCAAAACAGAGTTACTGCCTCGCAGTAAACAGTTACACTCCCCGTTATAAAGGCTTGCTGTATGCCATGGATGTCGTACGAAAACAATAAATAGAAGGCGTAGACAATTTTAGAACTCCTTTGGTAAGGACAATTGTGACACACATAATTACCACTGACTTTAAAAGATTCAATTAGCAACTGCTATCTAGGGCATCTAGATGCTTTAAAAATTGTGTTTCTGCCTTATTTTCCAAAGGCACAACAGACCATGTTGCGCCAGGGCCTCCTCAGTATCGAAGTTTCACGATCACACTCAGACACACAACACTTGGTAGGACTCCTCTGGACGAGTGATCAGCCCGACGCAGAGACCTCTGCGTGGCAACACACAACATTTACAAGAGACAGACATCCGTGCCTCCGGAGGGATTCGAACCCGCAATTACAGCAAGCGAGCGGCCGCAGACCCACGCCTTAGACCGCGCGGCCACTGGGATCGGCTGTGCCTTGTATTATTCGTATTCGAAAGAGAGGCATCTCACTGAATTAATTTCGACTGTAATCTTGAAATACAGGGTGTTTTTCTGATACGTGTTAGTGCCGTAACATTCTGAAGGCACAGTAAGTCAGCTCCTCTATCTGGCCAAGTACAATAGAAAAGAAGTTAGAAAATATGTCACAGAAAATCTAATGCATGGAAATGTATTAGGAACTTGTTAAATATTTGATCCAAGAACAATATTTTGTTTGGTGACAGAAGGCCAGATCTTTGGGTATAGAAAAAATGCTGTTTAGTTTTCTTTTCCTTCTTTTAGAAAATTTAAGGGCTGATAAGATAAACACGGGAAGTAAGAAGCCATTGTGTCACTTAATATCTGCGCTTTTCTGGGGATATTACGCAGCGTCAAGTGGCAGTCCTTTACCAACGTTTCGGGAGAACGTATCGGTCCTATATTTAAGGGTCAAGAAGTATTTTCCTTCTTGGACTTTTTGATCCTTGAAGATGGGCTGGATCGGTTGTCCCAAAACGTCGGTAAAGTATTCCCATTCGACGCTGCATGATATCCCAGAAGAGCGCAGATATAATCAACATCGCGGCGGAAGCCTGAAATCACGTTTTGTCACTTTTTGACGTCGGTAGATTATTTAATGGTTGGAACTGCCAGACCCTCATACAGCCACTACAAAGTGTTCATCGCGGGAATAATGTGTTTGCATCACATTAAGCTGTGGTCAATACATATGGAGAAACACAGGAGTGTCTAAAGTAAAGGCAACTGCCTCAACATTTTTGGCGATATTCTTAATGTTGTTTTCAGTAAGGAAACGCGTAGACCAACTTCCTGAAATTGTATGTCAGTATGAAGACACGTTAATTGTGAAAAAGAACTTGAATTAGGGTGATATGAGGTTTCAGAAGCGGAAAATATTAATTTTCCGATATTGTGGAATTATAGTGTGGATTCTAATAGACGGGCACCAGTATTTCAGGGGAAACTGCGGTCTTAATTTTCGGACAGAAAAGTAGGGAGTGAGGTGAAAAATGTGACAGCTGAGGCTGCAAAAGTGGAACCAGGAACCGGTTATATTGTTGACCTTGGTACCAACAATTTTACTCCACACGGACACATAAAATCTCCTTATTATGACTTCATTTATGTAATTCGTACAAATAACGCCTGAATACGAACTGGTACCCCTTAGCATGAAACAAGGTATGCAGTGCGAGATACACTTCTTTCTCTCACCCTTAAACAATTTTTTCTTTTCTGTTTTGCCCATGTAATTAGTCACACTACGTAGTCCTGCAACCCCCCCCGGGGCCCCCCCCCGAAAACAGAGTTTTCTCTTTCTGTAGGTCGGGTCAGGCCATAGCGTGCAGCGCACCGCAAGTAATTTATCGATTTCGGGTGCCACGAGAGGGAAACCAAAGCCTCCAGGCTAGCAAGCTGGTGCAGGTAGTCAAGAAGCAAGTGTCTTGGTCCCCACTGGCAAGGCTAACCACATACATGTGAGCTGACACCGTCTTCTTATTCAACGTTACATATTAGGTACCTGGTGGAATGAGTTCCAAATTTCTGTAACTCATTTCTTTCAGTTCTCTTCTTGCTTTTGGTTTGTATATTAATCTTTTGAAATAGGCAGCTCTCTGTCCGTATTTTGACAAGGTTATGGGATAGACAGCCGATCCTGGTGGGCGCGCGGTCTAAGGCGTGGGTTTGCGGTCACTGGGTTGCTGGGATCGCGGATTCGAACCCCGTTGGGGGCTTTGATGTCTGTCTCTTGTGAGTGTCGCCTGCTGTCACGTGGATGTCTCTGCGACGGTCCAATCACTCGTGCAGAGGAGTCCTACCGAGTGTGGTGTGTCTGAGTGTGATCTCGCGGTATTGACACAGAGGAGGCTTAGGCACACAAGGGCTGTTGAGCCATGAAAAATAAAGGATGAACGGCATATGCATCTTGGTTCGAATCTAAGCGGGAAGAAGAGAAATTCGTCTGTCCCGCGAAGGTTACAGCTGTGCTCTGTGACCTAACTAGACACTTATTCAAATAGTGCTGCTTGTGTGTACACTTCAGAGAGGAGAAAATATTTTGTTCCTGCTCGAAATTGAACCAAGATTACTCGCTGGACCACCCCTTACCCTCGTCTGCCTATCCCGTTTCATTTTTCCAATCTAACTGGACAGAAAGCATCAGAATAACCAACTTGTTCACCGAGGATTCAGGTCTTCTGGGATGTGACGCAGTGCCGCTGAATTATTTGTTGCCGACGTTTCATCATCAAGACGACGGCGTGAATCCTCAGTAACAGATTTTTTTTGAGACTCTGCTAAGCGTACTAATTTATTTGGCCTGATTTCATGGCACAAGTAAATATGTGGCGTGATTTGAAGTTTGCACGGTGTTGTTTGTATACATTAGAGTCTTATCTTGTATGATGCCATGTTGAGTGGCAATTATCGGAGTCCAAAAAATACCACTCTTCTTTAACCACCCTGAAGATAGAGGCAAAAAGTTTCTCCCAAACGTCAGTAATTGCCAATTCACACGGCGTCATATCCCAGAAGACTTTGAGGATCCATGTCTTTCTTTAGCATTTTAGAGCCCAGTTGTTATTTTATGTACCTTCAGTTTCAGCATTTCAAAATTCTGCGTTCTGCCTACAGACAACAATGGTGTGTTTTGTATGGACCTCAAAAAAAAAGATTAATTTCCGATACAGGTATTTATAACCGAGAAGGAGTGTGTTTACTGCGCGGTACGATTTGAAGCATTATATGTAATTCTGGTTAACTTCAGCCTACAAGGACGCATCACGGCTCAGTCAGGTATCTTGTCGCCGGTCTGGCACCGCGGAAGCCGGATGCGATTCCAGGACAGTGAGTGCGAGATTTGTGGTAGACAAAGTGGCACTGGGAGTGGTTTTCCCTTGGCTATATCATTTCACCAAAGATTCATATTCATATCTGTCCACACTTTGCTGCTACCAGAAGGACTAACGGGCGAAGTGTGGGAACCTTCCAAAAAGCAATGCTCTTTCAAAATCGGAGAACTATGGGTGGAAAAGTACATCCAGTTCTTTTAATCTTTAAGTGGTTGCGATCAAAAATGATCGCCCGTGCACCCTATTCTAAGCACAGTCCAAACCGTAACTTTGTTACCCTTTTTCTCCTTTCGTCCAAGCGTTATCACCATCTTGCTCTCTTATCACCTTCATCTAATCGTTCTAACAAACGAGACGAAGAGCCTACATTTGTAACTTCCTCCATCGTCCTCTTACTTGATACCTGTTACGTTCAAACATTTTCCTCAGCACTACGTTTTCATGCACTGCCAATCTACGTTCTGGCCACAGACACAGAGAGAAAAAGAATGAAAGAAATACCAACTTTAACAGTCACATAAAACAACAGGCAAGATTAAAGTTTCTTATGTGGTGAAGTTAAATGACACTCTATTTCAAATTATCATCAGGTTGTAGTGTATGGTTATGGGAAAGCAATTTTGTGTGGTAAAGCTGATAAAAAATATAAATAAAAATGTAAGTCACAATGATTATAGGAAATTATATGTCCACACTGAATCGAACTGAATACGCAGTTGTAATAAGGTAGCAAACATTGCAACATGAATAAAATTGCTAAACAAAGCTGAAGTTTTACTGTACATAGCCTATTATAGTTGAACGCTGTCAGCATTTTAGTATCTGTATGGGCGTTGCATAATTCAGTGCTTCCAACTTTTTTAATTTCTTTCCAGGGGCATAAAGTGAGCTCCATCTGTAGTCAAAGTCATTACTATGGAAGAGCTCCATTGAAATACAATTCAGAATTACATTTCCTAGCAATGTGTACGTTTAACCGGAATGACTGTAATTTTTTTCGTTTCGTGCTTTATCGTAAACCGCATGGTACATGGGACAAGGTTATGTAACGAGTTTGGGGGATTTACCTCACAGTACTGCATGGTCTTACACTGATCCGATAAAATCTCCCGGGGCAAAATTCCATATTTGTCGTTTCTTTCTTTAACCACTGCCTCAGTACCTGAGAGAAAACAGCGTCAAATGGCAAGATTTTCCGTGAAAAATAAATGGGGAGGGATGTGGAAGCAAGATATTGTGGTCTAATTGAAGATTTCTCCTGGGGTTTTATTGGAAAAACTGAAGAAAATCTCTAGAACGTCAGGTACAGTTTCCAGATACAGTCGAACCCGGTTATAACGACACCAGTTTATGCGACATCTCGCCTATAGCGTCAGATATTCTCTGGTACCAATTAATTCCTCACTGTTAATCGCAATATTATACTCCTCGGTTATAACAACACTCGTTTGTAACGATGCAAAATATTCCGTCCCTTTGATGACGTTATAACCGAGTTCGACTCTACTGTTATGAAAGGTCACCGCTTGAGACCATGCTCAAAAGATAAAAGTTTAGAAACTGGCAAGAAATTATAGATAAAGAGAAAGAGAGGGAATGTAATGAGAGAAGGTGGTGGCGGTATAGCGGGGGGGGGGGGGGTCGGGGAAGACAGTAGGAAACGAAATGAAGCCTAAATGATTTTGCACGCGCAGCTTTCAGTGTCCATCGGCTGTGCAAATCTAGGCCACATATTCAGCTAGTCAGAGGATTTTCTTGAACTGTCCGCACATCTCCATACGCATATCCGCACAGTTTAGATTTAATTTGGTCTCGACTGCCTCATTTAAGATCCGTACCTTTTAAAAATTCGTAATAATCACATAGTCTCTTTATATAATTTTAAATTTTTGCTTTTAAACAGCTATCAAGTAAGGAGAAGCTATACCCTATATATAGTGGCGCACTTAAAGGTAGCACGTATCAGGCACACAGCTGCTACTTTCTCGGGAACAGAGAACACCATTCTTATCAAGACAGCGCACTTAACGTGGACGCAGGCGCTACGAATTCAGGAGTGAAATAAGTGATGTGACAGCAGTATACGCATGCGCCAGCTTTGTAAAATAGTCTCACAGTACGAACACACAACTCGAATATGGGCTACTTTTAAGTGCGCCATTATGTATATTGTAAACATGGTGGAGGTGACGGGAGTTGGTTTGTAGGCACAGAATGTCACCGTTTATTAAGCTGTGCGATGAATTCTTAGTCTTGTAACTGAAAATCTTCTATTAGTTGGTTACTATTTTGTTTACTATATGTTTATTTACGTTTCATATACAAAAGCTGTTGTAACTTATGACATATAGTGTCGATAGGTAGGATTATTAGTAATCAGTCAATCATAAAACAAGTAAAAGGACGCGGTTGTGGCTTAATTTAAGGCGTTTTATCGACACATTTTTTGAGTGGCTGAAGACAGTCGTGGAGATCTCAGAATAGCTGGGAACCGTCCCAAAATTTGAACCCAAAGACATATAAAGGAGGAACGCTACTAACTGTGTAAGAGTATTTGACTTCAAATACTATGAAGTACTGAGAAGACAGTGTTCACTCAATTTGTCATAATAGATGGAAAATAGGCGTAATCGTATAGGCCTAGTGTACACTAAATTGGAGAAGATCGCGCGTATGTCTAAGGCCCTTTATACGTGTGTCATATAATTAAAATCAGTGTCTTAGCCTTAACGTCAGTGTCTTAGCCTTAAGGTCAGTGTCTTAGCCTTAAGGTCAGTGTCTTAGGCTTAAGGTCAGTGTCTTAGGCTTAAGGTCAGTGTCTCACAGAATGTTCAACAGAAGTACTTTTCAGATATTTTCTATGCATGTAGGTAAAAGAATCCCATTACAGGCCTGGACAGGCCCTTAGGGTTCCAGGAGTTTGAGGCTGCCAGATTTCAAGACAGTCGGCACATGAAGGTGGTAAGGTTGTCAGCCATACGCACCGGCCGCCTTTACACCCCAGGAAATATTCCTGGTACTCATTTCTGTTAGAAGCTGAGTCGAGCCCAGGGCCATAGTGCGACCGGAAGGTTTATGTCAATGACAAGTTCCATTGACACCATCGGGAATCGAAGTCCCAACCCGCCGGCATGTAGCGCAATACCGCAACCAACTGCGCCAGCGCGTGCCCTGTATGCATATATTTTACCCATTTCTCTTTCTTGCGAGATTTTTGGCTTTCGTTACGGTGCAGTAGATGTCTTCTTTTTTCCGGGGAGTTTGCTTCACGTCAGATCTGTTTCGACATCTCAACCCTGGAAGATCGGAGAGACAGGCGATCCCGGAACGTCAGTAACAGTCTGTCAATTGACGCTGTGCAACAACCGAAAAGGACAGAGATCTCCGCATTCTCTCTTGTATGAGGAGTGGTATTCATACAGCTATATTTGTGTGTGTGGGTGTGTGTGTATGTGTGTCCTTAACTATCCTCTGAAGTAACTTTGAATTCGTTGATGCATCCTGATGGCATTTCTTATGAGTACCGTACGATTCAGTGCCACGCGTTTGTTCCGTTTCTTAATTTCTTGCCAGCTGTGACACCAGACCAGCTTTAGTGTAATTTTATAACCTTGGAACACTGGTGTCCGTGAGGGAGTATTAGCGTAGGATTCACTGTTTTTTTTTAATGTTATGATATTCTGGGACGTGATGCCGTGTAGTTTGGTGCATATCTATCGAATCACGATATTACACCACATAAAGACGTTATTGTAATATTCACTGCAAAAAAAAATGTAAGACTCAAAGTTTCTAAATTGTAATCGATATTCGAAACTTAGGTATCGTGTCTTTCTTTGTTTGAGAAATGTTTTGAGTTGATTTACTTATTGCATATACTTTCATTAAAGGTTGCTTTCAGTATCTCTTATTAAGACAATAAGACCAGTTGTTACAGTAACTGTTAGCTATTAATATATCATATTATGCAGCGTATAACAATTTTTGGAAAGCGTGACGGAGTATTGAAACAAAGTCTCATCTAGATTGAAACGATAATTCATGAAAAATAAAATCTGTGAATGGGAAATTAAATGTGAGAATAGGTAAAAAATGGGAATATATATGCGAGATTTAAGTTTCGCGCAGCAGTGTTTATAAGGATTTGGGTGTTCCAAGCTGTAACGTTGTATCGTTGCGTTAGTGGTTTAAGTGGTTAAAGGCGTTTAAGGTAGGTTATGCCTGCTTTTACAAGGGTAATGCTGTCCACGAACTTGAATTCTGTAGCCTTTGGAATGAAGACACCATGTTCCTTTAAAAGGGAAACAGCACTACCACAATGAGAAGCGCCACATTCCGGTAGACTCGTATGTCTAATGAGATATGTCACGGCATTCTATAGGGTTAGCCGAAGAGGGGAGGAGACAGTTATAATGTATGCGAAGACGTGGATTTTTATAGTGTATAATTTTTAACATATAAATATTTCTGAGTTCACTACACAGACTAAAACATTTGAATGAAAGCAAATATTAAATTTGCTTCTCGTAAAGTTCTGTGATTTGAATTATCTGGTTCCTTCTAAGTTAAATCTATTATCTTTTCCCTAAGCAGATGTGCACACTCATCTTTTTTATTTTTGAAGTCATTATATATTCCCAGAAACTGTCGTGACTCCAGCAGACAGAGTTTTGCAGTCACCGTTCTGAAATATGTGAGTCGCGTGCGTGTTCAGAAATCAAGTAGAGAAAGCTACTAAATTGTCAGACAAAAACTAACGTTTCGTTTGCTTCGTTGCTGTTATAAATCAGCTTCTTGAAACGAAATACTTTCAATAATACTAGGAAAAATATGGCCAAACCAGTGCAAATATAGCGGTAGGCACTACAAACATTTCACTTCCGCAAAGCACACCGGAGTGTACTCGTAGAAGGTACAAGAAAAAATGGGGATAGATATAAAGAAGTACAAAGAACGAGGGGAGATGGTTGAGAAAGATAAAAAGGGTAGGATGATTGAAAATAAGCAGATAACGGAGCAGAAGATGCGAAAAGTAGAGAAGATAACATAAATACACTGACTTCGTTGTTAACTCCAGCTTGTAAGCTACTGTTAAGAAACCCATCAGTCCACTAGAAGTGGCTCATTTTGCCTTGCGTCGTCAAAAGTCCAAGAAGACACACCCATAAATCTTAAAATCAAAGAGTAGACCTCAGTTTCATAGAAGTCTCTGCCATGAGCTGATCACTCGTTCGGAGGAGCCCTACCGGCAGTGCTGGCGTGCGTGCGTGTGTCTGTCTGTGATCTAGAAATCTCTACAATCAGGTGGCCTAGGCCCGAGTTGGGCTGTTGCGCCACAGGAAAGGAAAAAGACCTAAGTTGCATATTATTCATACCGTGCGTTGCTATTGGTCAACGTACAATAACAAACCAACAAATGCTCTCTTGTGTATTTTGTAGTTCAGTATTTTATGTAGACCTAAGTTTGTTTATTCTGATCCTGCTTTGTAGTTCATTCTTACCACAATTTGCCCATATGACGATAGCGAATTAAAATAAAGTGCAATATTTAATACCCACTTTCCTTGTGAGAAAGTAAAATTAGCGACGTCAGAGCTTTCCGTTTTCATGGTTACCATAGAGCTTTGTTTCTGAGAAAGGCTAAGACCAGAGGTAACAATATAAGGCATTGGCACCCATCGTGCATCGGTAATTAAAACACTTCATTCTGCTGTTTCGGAAACTTTGTCCGCTGTCTTGTTTGAGTAACTAAGGTTCAGTGAAATACTAATTGAAGCCTTTAATGCGATTGGCAATGGGAGTTATATCTTCTTAAAATAAAAGTCAAATTCCGTGCCTGCTTGTGTTTGTTAGATGATGACTGATATTTTTATTTAATAAAAAAAATTCCTTTACTTTACAATATAACACTTATAAACTTACACATCTCTAGGTGTGGAAGGCTAAAATTCACGCTTTCACACGTTTCTAAAACAATACTGTGTCTTCTTTAAACACTTTTACGGGAAATAAAGTAATATCAAAACAGAGAAAATTACACTACGAAAAAAATTACCAAGGCCTCTGTTGCTTTTCTTTTTAAGTAACGGTAAAGGTAAAGGTAAAGTTGACCCTATAACAGGCCATGAAGGCACAGAGGGGCAGTAGAGGTATAGCTATATTCTTTCATTAACCTCGGCGCTAGGTGGGTGTAGGGGGTTAACGCCACGCCGCCGGTCGCTTTACCCCCGAGAGTGACCCGGGGCACACTGTACAGAAGGCTGGATAGGTCCCAGGGTCACTCTGGATGGGTGCGGAAAACCTAGCCCCACCAGAATTCGATCCCTGTACCCCCCCATCCCATAGCCAGTCGTTATACCGACTACGATATTCCGGCCATTCATTTTTGTAAGTACCCATATTAATGCGACGGAAAGCTTTCTCATAGGTCGTTCCCCCTCACATTTCTCTCGGGCACTTGCGCTGCCCCTTTAGCTTACTTCCTTATAATCCCCTCCAGTCACTTACGCACTCTTTTCACACGAATGTTGGAAGTGATATCTTGGCTAATGACAAGCACATGTGGCTGGTTTACTTAGAATGCGTTGTAGCCCCACCACCCGTGGGCTTTCTTTCCTTCGCATCAGTTTACTGGCATTAAGATGATAAATATCCCATGAGTTTTGTAAAATATGTAGCAAACACTGGAAGATGGAGCAAAATCCTGCTTGTAATACGTACTGAGAGGCACGGCACCTCCTGTAATGCTCGTATATGGTTTCCACGTGGCGCTTTCTCCAAACGTTAAGCTGGCGATTATCCTCAATTTTGTGCCGCGACTAAGATCTGAAATATTTGAAGCAGCCTTACTTTTAATCCCTTAACCTACACGTATAGGCTTAGGCTGAGACGTAGCAATAACGTTAAATAACCTGACGTTTATGACGTTTGTGGACTAAAAAGATGAAATACAAATTTTGTTCAGTGTAGACCTCGCACACTAGGCTACTTTTACGTAGTTGTTAATTTCAGAATTCTCCTTGTTTAACCTTTATCCTGCTAATGTGGAATATATGGTGAGCTGCTAATAATGCCAACACCACTAATGTGTAATATTTTGTGACCTACATTTGGCAACGCTGAAAGGAGCCTCTTTGTCTCTCTCTCCCCCTCTCTCTCTGCACAGTGTCTCAACACTGAATGAATCGTGAACCCACTAGGCCTTTAAGGGCCTTAAGGGCCTAGTTGGTGGCCCTTAAAGGGCCTAGTTGGTAGCCGAGTAAGTGTGTGCACACAGATATGACATAGGACGTCTTTCACGATTGATTAAGTGTTGAGACATTGTGCAGAGAGAGAGAGAGAGAGAGAGAGAAGGAGGCTCCTTTCGGCGTTGCCAAATGTAGGTCACCAAATATTACACATTAGTGGTGCTGGCATTATTAGCAGCTCTCCATATATTCCACATTAGCAGGATAAAGGTTAAGTCGTACATGACGTACACTATATTTATTTTATGTATGGTTTACTTAAAGACGCTTTCAATAATTAAGATTATATTAAATTTGAATGATAAAAAGTCAAGAGAACAGCGAACTGGAAACGATCGGAAGGAGGTGGTCCTGGCGTTACTTGAAAGAATGTTTGTTTGGAAAGACTGGAGAGAAGCACCAGCAACACTCAATCATGATAGCTGGTCTCCTACATCAGCTCGTACAGATGAGAGGAAATGTCAAAGAAAATTTTTAGTGAACGGTGACAAGTACTGTTTTAAGTTTTTTTGTAACAAACTGAAAAGATATATATATATATATATATGTATATACACGCATTAACCCTTTAAAGAGGAAGCGTATCTGTTTTATACAAGGACTCAGTGCGTACCGCGCTGTAAACACTCTCCACTTCGGTTATAAAAACCAGTCTCTTAATGTTTTATAAGGCAAAAGTTGCTGTTTGTCCTGAGATCCGTACAAAACATAAACGCAATGTAGGCACCACATAGTATTTTTTAATGTTAAACCTGGTCGTACGTAAAGTTACCGCTAGGCTTTAAAAGGTTAAGGGTGAAATATTTCACCAAACATTTTACTAGACAATTAGGAACTACGTAACGACATACAGAGATAAGCGTAAGACGTTATTAAAGAATCCACCCTGAAACAGGAGATGAAGGCCCAGAGAAGGAGTTGAGTACACGTATACCTCTACTCTTTCTTTAACCTCGGCACTGGATTGGGCGGCTAATCAGCGCCACGCCCCGGCCGCTTTACCCGCGATTAAGAAACCCGGTATCCGTTGTACAGGAGACTGGGTGAGCCCAGCGCCAGTGTGGAAGGTTATGGAAAATCTCGCTTCTACCAGGATTCGATCAGCGGACCGTCCAGCCCGTAGGGAGTGGCTACACCGACTGCACTGTGCCGACGCACAATACGATGGGGAGCAAAAGAAATTCTTCCACAGTGATTTGTTCTTAATGGCGTGTAGAGGTACACTGCATCATGCACAGTATAATTTATCTTCGGTTTTTAGGCGCGTGCGCAAAATTGCAAAAAGCGATTATTAGTTTCGTCACGGATCTCCGTCTGTCTGTCTGTCTGTCTGTCTGTCCGCATGGAAGAACTCGTTCCTCACTCGACAAATTTACGTGAAATTTGATATTTGAGGATTTTTTCGAAAATCTGTGGAGTAAATTCAAGTTTTGTTGAAGTCTGGCAGATATAAGGGGCACTTTGAGTGAAGACCAGCATACATTTATGAGAATATCTCGCTGAATTATTCCTGTAATGAGAAATATTTCAGACAAGGGTTGTAGAGAAAATCAAAACAGGTTTTATGTTCAATGAGCTATTTTTTTTTCGAAAAAACATGCCGGTTACGAAATCATATGGGCAAATATGGTAAGGCCAGACAAGCCACAGGTGACAATCGAACACAACGCAGAAACGGTGCAAGAGTACAGACACACAATATTTAATATGTGTCCACGGCAACAATGGTTACGCTAACGCGCCTCAATATTATGTTATACGTAGATTGCCTCTCATGTTAACCAATTAAAATCCTAGCGACGTTGGCGTAAGGGACTAGTGTCTATTTGAGTTAGTAAGGACAGGATATTTATTGCTTCCTCAGTCAATCCTTTATCCTTTCCACATACAAATGTCTCGCCCCTAGCTTAACGCTTGAATACTGCACCGGTTAGACTAGAAGGTCAAATACACAGTCTGTTATAAAGGGTAATGTGTATCTACACACATATCCCTCTGTCTTTATTCACACAAAGTATGCAGTCGTGGGCTATTATGCACTATTATTGTTTGTTTACCTATCTGTTGTTAACGTCATAAATTGTCAGACTATTACTATGTATGCAGTCAGTTGACGGATCGGTAACGCAGTCGGACAGTAAGCATTATATCAATATCTTTTGTGAACGTTGATGTATTATTTTCACATGTGTTTTGCAGATTACGCAGTTACGACAATCAATATTATGCCCGCAGTTTTCGTATCCCTTATAAACGTTCCTTAAAAGAATGGATCTATTTCATAGCTTGCATTAATAAATGCTCTTCAGCTGGTATGCATTAAAATAAATTGTGCGGTTATTTGTCTCGTTTTATATCCGTTGTGAAGTAGGAGTGAAATGAAAATTGTGAAGCCCGTGAGAAATCCTTTTTCCCGGGGTAACAGCGGTCGTAGCGTGAAGCTAGCTACTCACCCAATCTAGTGTCTTTATGGCATGCACAGTGAATATGTACTTTTAAAGTTCCAGTAAAATGTGGCAGCATATGCGGTAAGTCCATAAAACATAGAATAATGTTTTTCATACTGCATGCACAGCAAGGGTACAAAAGTACTAGCATTTTGCCCTTTTTTTTTAATTTACCCTTATATGTGGCGTCACCCTCTGGCACAGGTAGATAACAGCAACTTCTCTGAAACAGGGGGAAAAATACAGGTTCCTTACTGCAATAAATTTCTTTTTGTTAATTGATGTTCCAGGACATTCGTAGGCATGAAAGCCAAAGTACATTCTGGCCAGAGTGTTGTGTTAATACCACGCTGGGTTTGCATTCATTTCAGTGCCTTACAGATATTTCTTCACGTACGTTTTTCAGCCAGATTTCATGTGAGTAATTTAGGCTGCCGTCCGCTTTATCTGAGTGCTTTCAGGTATCTACTTTTTCTCCCCCGTCGCGCAGCAGCCCCTTGCGGGCCAGGGCCTCCTCATTGTCGAGGCGTCACAATCGCACTCAGACACACCGCACTTGGTAGGACTCCTCTGGACGAGTGATCAGCCCGATTCAGAAACCTCTACCTAATAACACACAACACTCAAAAGAGACATCCATGCACCGGGCGGGATTCGAACCCACAATACCAGCAAGCGAAAGGCCGCAGGCCTACGCCTTAGACCGCGCGGCCACTGGGGTCGGCAGGTATCTACTTACTGGCTTCACGATTTCGCCCGGGCACTTGAGGGTTATAATTTACCTAATTAACGAGTATGAGGTTAACCTCCCTTTTCACCCTCTTTAAAGCTCATCCCCTTTGTTGCTCTTGTCCTTCCCCTTACATTTACACCCTATCTCTTATTCATATTTATGTCGCGCATTTCCGTACCTCAAAGGCTTTGTTTGACCGCAGAATAAAGAAAGAACAGCCTCATTTGTGCCTATGAAATTGTGGAGAGCGAAAGAATTTCTTTGTAATATTGAAGATGGTTAAGATATGTATGTCTGCCGATCCCAGTGGCCGCGCGGTCTAAGGCGTGGGTCTGCGGTCGTTCGCTCGCTGGGATTGCGGGTTCGAATCCCGCCGGGGGCATGGATGTCTGTCTCTTTTGAATGTTGTGTGCTGTTAGGTAGAGGTGTCTGCGTCTGGCCGATCACTCGTCAAGAGGAGTCCTACCGAGTATGGTGTGTCTGAATGCGATCGTGAAGTGTCGATATTGAGGAGGCCCTGGCCCACTAGGGGCTTTCAAGCCACTGGGAAAAAACTTGATAAACGGTTAACATTTGAGGCCGTACTGCGTAGAGGGGAAGCATATTGAAATTACACCGATACAGACTTCATAGCATTAATCTACCATTTACTTTCCTATCTTCAAATTTACCTTTGTCAGGCTTTTCTCTACTGAATTTATGAGCTTAAAATTTATTTAAATTTGTTGTATTGCGGGAGGGTCAAGAGTTAGAAGGGAAGAGAGAAGAGAAGGTGAAGTTTTTCATGCACATGCCATGAAGGCACATAGGGGGAGTCGAGGTATAGTTCTAATCATTCTTCAACTTGGTGCTAGATTTAAATAAGTGGTTATGTTCACAACCCAGCCGTTTTACCCCCAAGAAAGAATCTTTTTCCCCCCTGAAGAGGAAGATAGGCGGGCCCCAGAGTCAGGCTGGATTTGAACCCAGGACCATCCGGCCCAGAACTAGTTGACTACCCTAACCTGGCTTATTAATTCGTGCTTCATTTTTCGACTGTGGTGCAAAATTGGGACATAAAAAGTAGATCAATTTGATGATAAGGAACAAAGAATTGGAAAGCCTGTGAAAGGAAGCGGCCGTGGCCTAATGGAAGTTGCTATGTCTAACTACGCACGAAGATACTGAGGCAAACCACAACGTCATTCGAGACACTCTGTATCCTGGCTGAAATTCGAATTAGGCACCTTTCGATACATGCCATAAACATTACGGCGTAAGTGAAATTCTTTTGACAAATCATGTTCAAGAACGTTCATTCTTCAGGGATGTGATGCCAGCTCACCACAATGAGAGACTCATATATCAGAGTGTCTGTACGCTTCTTGTGTCTCCCATCTGACTAGCTACATATCCAATTAACATAGTAATCTCCTTCATTTATCTGTTCTACTAATAAGCTTCTAACTGCTTGTATGCAATACAGTTTCGCTTAATACTCTGTAACATAACCGCTGGTATGCGAACCTTCCAGTCCTTTTCCACATCAGTCTGGCGCATTTAGACAATGTAAAGTCCTCTTGGAAAGGCTTGACAGAAACTACTGCAGTATCCCAGCTCTGAAACCATCAACTGGCATCTCATTTTTGTCAATCAGAGGAACGGAGTTCTTCGTTTAACGAATCATTAAAATAACGAGTGATGGTCGGTCAGTCTGGCCCCAGCATACTAATGGGGGCCACCAATCAACATCCCAATTGGTAAACCGTGCATGATTGTGGTATAGGGCAGACATTGTGTGGGTAGGACCCTTAACATCTAATACTAGAGCACTGTCCGGATTTGGTGATCTCTCGTATCAGGCGCTGAAACAGGACTGGCAGACATTTAGGCCTTCGTGTTGAGTTACTTGCGCGAGTTCTTTTCAACTAGCACGACGGTCCCGCCTCTATATTACGGCTTGAACTGGCAACTACACTTATAGGTGTTTGACGCTTGAATTGAGATTTTAGAGAAATCAGTATTCTTCCTGATTACTCAATCTTCCAGCCCTTAACCTACTCATTACATGTGCAAAATATGTGGCTGCAATATATATATAAAATAAATTTTTCAGCTGTCAGCAAGCTATAACTTAGACCCATATTTTATGTTATAATAAAACAGAAGGTTCAAAACCTCCAATTAGCTGTCCCGTGCTTCTCATGCAGTCTGTTTTATAGTCATCAAAACCAAATCTTTCTGTATGGAGGCAATGAAATTATCTTCTAAATTTTGAAATTTCACAGTTAAACAAATAGTCAAAATTCTGAAAATATTTCTCACCATTCTAACATTTTTACTTTTATAACACTCCTATAAGAAGGAAGAGTGCGCGAAGCCTGGGGCCGCCTAACACAGCGCTGTCTCTGTGTCACAAAAATACAGTCATGAATTTACCAAAGTGGCTTTCATATCTTCCATGGCTTTCCTTCTGCACCGAATAGTCTGCTGTAATTTATTATGTACCGTCTTCATGCATTAAAAGGTTAAAATCGATCGGAGGCTATGTATGTATGTACGTATGTATGTATGTATGTATGTATGTATGTACGTATGTATGTATGTATGTATGTATGTATGTATGTATGTATGTATGTATGTATGTATGTATGTGTGTATGTATGTATGTATGTATGTATGTATGTATGTATGTATGTATGTATGTATGTATGTATGCACGCACGCACGTATGTATATATGCATGCATGTATGTATGCATGCATACATACATGCATGCATACATACATGCATGTATGTATGTATGTACGTATGTGTGTATTTGTAAGTTAAGCACTTACTGTCCGAAACACGCAAGGTGGTGCTACTGCGGTAATGACAGCTGATAATAAGACAGTAAGACTGTATAATGCTGCATTTTTGTCACGACATTTTGTAGCTTCATTTCTTTCTTAAGCTGACGTAGCTACTCATTGTAGGTATAGATGGTTAATGTTGCACCTCATCACACTTATTCTCTCTCTCTCTCTCACACACACACACACACACACACACACACACACACACACACACACACACACACACACACACACGGCAAGACTTCTCTGGACGAGGGATCGGTTCGTCGACAGACATCCATGCCCCCGGCGGATTCGAACCCGCAATCCCAGCAAACAAGCGGCTACAAACCCATACATCAGACCGCGCGACCACCGGGATAGGCCATCTTATAGGTGAGCAAAGGAAAAGCTAGATTTAAAAATATACTTGACACAAATAATGAACATTTTGTGTTTTCAAACATAAAATTGTCCGCTCACATCCATCTGGCGACAGAATTGAGAAAATTAAAACTTTATTTCCACCCACCCCTTATTTCTTCGCAGCGCTAAGAGACGTAGATCATTTCTACCTTTAACATTTTGTTTAATGTTGATGTGTGTGTTTTGCTTTTGCAAACTGAAATTTGTTGGCGGCTGTGTTTTAATGAAATGCTCGGGAAGAAATTGTTATTTCCAAGAGAGCGGACTGTTTTGTAGGCAAATTTGATACGCATACCTTGTTGACAATTATCGGAAAATTGATCGCCTGCTGGATTATACAGTCTGTGTATAAAGAATCAACAACGAAAACCGGGGGATTTTATAAATTCTTTTAGATTAGTTAATTTATTATAAAGCCATTAACGATTTGGCCGGAGAGAATGTGATCACAGCTCCATGATTTCAGCTGTTTTTCTTACAGGAGAACGCTTTGCCACTTCGTTGAACACGGAACAGAATCTATAGTTATTAGAAGGGCGAGCGATTCCAACAAGAGTGGCAATGAATGCATTTGGAGAATATTAATGAAACTTCCGTTGAAAATGCGTCGGATCTGTGTCACATATCTCATAATTATCCACGGTTTCCATGAATAATACAGTCGAGCCCGGTTATAACGATATTGGTGTGTGTGACACCTCGTATATAGCGCCAGATATTCTGTGGTGCCAATTAATTCCTCACTGTTAACCATGACATCATATTCCTCTATCAGAACGACACCCGTTTATACCGATACAAAGTATTTAGTCCCTTTTGTGACGTTATAACCGAGTTCAGGTGTATTTCCATTAGATACAGCAGCGTAGAATGGATTAATCTGGCTCAGGAGAGGAACAAGTGGCGAGCTGTTGTGAAAACGGTAATGAACTTTTGGGTTCAACAAAATGCTGGGAGGTTGACTAGCTTCCCTAGCAGGTCTCTGCTCCGTGGAGTTAGCTTAGCATTAATATGAACAGATTCTGTTAAACATGCAACCTGACACTGAAATCGATATCACATTTTCTTTGCTTGGCTAGACACCGAGACACGAATTTCCACGCACGGAATGTGATTTGTCGAACAGACTGGTTTCCGGTTCACGTACTGTAACTTGCTAGGGAGGCATTGTCGCGCAACGTCAGGTCGTTGGAGTGACCCCGTACGTACCTACCGTTGTCTGTGATCAACTCAACACTTTCTGCAGACGTCCCGTTACTCACGTTCGTGGTTTAAGGGTATCCATCACAGTAATTTTACGGTTTTTACATTGTCCAACGTAGCAGAAAATGTATACCCAAACCAAACGTCGCTCGGCAGGGGTTAGCGTTCCTACTTTGTGTTCAGGCGGTTTCGGATTTGAATATCGTTTCAGAGACAGGCTAACGTTCCCAAAGTTCTCCGTATTTCTTTCCTAAGCCCTTCTAGGAAAATAGTGAGACAGTGCTTTAAAGTGGTCGGGATCGTTTCCCTCTTGTTACATCATTTACACTCATCCTAACATCACACGGTGCAGTTTAAGAGCTAGCTGTCCCGTTACAGGTCTGGACAGGCTCTTAGTGCTGCAGGAGGTTGAGGCACATGAAGATGGCAAGGTTGTGAGCCCTACGCACCGGCCGCCTTTACCCCCAAGGAGATATCCCTGGTACGTACTCATTTCTGTTAGAAGCTGAATCGATCCCAGGGCCATAGTGTGGCCGGAAGGATTAAGTCAATGACCCCATTAGGAATCGAATCCGCGACCTTCTGTCCTGTAGCGCAGTGCCCCCTGCAGTTTAAAAATAGTCCTTAAATAAACGGAGAGTAACAACAAATCAAATGCAATTGTAATTGGTTAAGCCGCACGTTACATGACAACTCAGCAGTGGGGCCTACCTGAGACTGGTGCACTGCCTTTCTTGAGTGGTGAAGAACTGATCAATTGGAGAAGAATTGCTGTGGGAGATCGCAGATTCTTACTGAAGATTATTACTGAAGATTCCAGCCTTCTGGCCAGGGCTGTGCAGTCGGTATACAAAATCTCCGACTCCGACTCGACGACTCCACAGCCCTGCTTCTGGCATATGATGCTGTGTCATTTCGGCAAGTAGCTTCCAGCGCTTCTTAGGATCGTAGTGCCTTCCTGTTCAGGGTGAGGCTTGATAGAGCGTCGTAACCCAGAATAATTGTATCTACCAGAAATGTCCTGTTTGCGTACGGTTTGGCCATTTCTACGGCACTCACAATTATTGCCATCAGACATTAACCTTTTTTAAAGCCTAGCGGTAACTTTACATGCCACCACGTTCAGCATTCAGTAATTCTCCATAGTGCTCAGATCGCGTTTATGTGTTTTGTACGGGTCTCAGAACAAACAGCAACTTTTACCGTAAACATCAACAGCTCATTCGTTTTTTATAACCGAGGTTGAAAGTGTTTACAGCGCGGTACGCACAGAGTCTTTATATAAAGCAGATTACGTTTCGTCTTTAAAGGGTTAAGCCAAGCCTAACAATGCAGCAGACCCTTCACTATTACTTTAGTCTTGAAGAGATGGAGCGTCAGTTACAATCGCTCTGTATGCTCGTCTGTCTGTCCGTGTGTAGCAAATAATAACACGAGAACCAGTGAAGGAAGCTACCTACATGAATTTTTACACCTGTGAGTGTTATAAAAATCGTCTAAATAGTTAAATTTTATTTTCGATCGGACAGTTTTAAAGGCCATTTTGAATGAAAACATGCCCGCATTTTTGCGCGCATTGGTGTTCACATCCCTCTTCAGCGAAAATGAGAATCTGATGCTCCAGATAGTTTGAGCTTTTCTGGTATTATAACATCACATCAAGGTTAACAAGGATTGCAAATCGATTGTAGCACGGTTGTTGGGATTACTAAAAGAGTAGAAAAACTGTGTAATAAATTACTTACGACATTCGTATATTTTGACCACTTTTAATATTATCCGCGGATGCTGATGCCCAATTTTTTCAAGTAGTCCCTTCTTTTGTCCAAATAAATTGTCAGTGAAGTGTTCGTCTTACAATTCTTGCTGCATATCCCGCCCAGGCCATCGTCGATTTAATGACGCTAAACGCCCTAACTTCTGCATGGTAGGATTTCTTTTTCTGTGGCGCAACAGCCCAACTCGGGTGTGGGCCGCCTTATTAAGGTTTCTAGATCACACACAATTAGACACACACACACACTGTAGGACTCCTCTGAACGAGTGATCGGTTCGTCGCAGAGACCGCTACCTACACAACACACAACAAACACAAGAGACAAACGTCAGTGACCTCAGCGGGATTCGAATCCGCGGTCCCAGAAATCGAACGGCTTAAGACTTACACCTTAGGCCGCACGGCCATTGGGATCGGCAGTGGTATGATTACTGAGAGGCAATAATTAGGTGGTTGTCCTGGAATTTGTGGAAGGACCAAGGAAAGGCCCGAAAACATGATAACTAATCATGACCAGGACACGAACTGTGGATCTGCTAGCAATGAGTCATGTGTTAATGGAGAATACATTTATTCTGTGCGTAAGGTTAGTCGAAAGCCTGTAACTAACTAACTAACTAACTAACTAACTAACTCCATGGAGCAGAGTCCTTCTTGAGAAGCTAACAGTTTCTCAGCTAGTCAAGAAATTCCCCGCATTTTATGGAACACGGAGGTTCATTACCGCATTCACAACAGCCCGCCACCTGTCCCTATCCTGAGCCAGTTCAATCCAGTCCATGCCCCCATCCCACTTCTTGAAGATCCATTTTAATATTATCCCCCATCTACGCCTGGGTCTCCCAAGTGGTCGCCTTCCCTCAGGCCTCCCCACCAAAATCCTATATGCACCTCTATTTTCCCCCATACGTGCTAGATGCCTCGCCCATCTCATTTTTCTTGATTTGATTACCCGAAAGCCTCTGCCCAGTCATATTGTTGCAGTCTTGTACTTCATTACAATCAGCAGCGTCAGTAATTTAAAGGACCTCCCGAAACATACGTAACTGGAAGTTAGCGTGCCATGTTGAACAACGGGACTGTTGAGAGTGCAGGAAGCATATTGTTTTTGTTTGGCATACTTGTATCGCTCGTATATTTAAAAATCACAGTAGACACACAAATATTTATTAATTAGCTACGCTGCTTTCAGTATACGGGGCACGCGGTGGCGCAGTTGGTTGAGGCACTGCACTACAAACCGGAAGGTCGCGGGTTCGATTCCCGATGGTGTCATTGGAATTTTTCATTGACATAATCTTCAGCCTCTAATAGAAATGAATACGAGGGAGGGGGCGGGTAAAGGCGGCCGGTGTGTGGGGCTGAGAACCTTACCACTTTTATGTGTCGACTGTCTTGAAATCTGGGAACCTCCTGGAACCCTAAGGGCCTGTCCAGGCCTGTAATGGGATAGTTTTACCCTTACTTTTAATATAACAACATGTATCGCATCTCCTATTAATCATCTGCAGTCTAATAAGAATGCATTTATAAATAGTATAATGTTATATTTTGTGCTGCTAACGAACGGCTACCTGCTGCACTGTCCGCGGATCGAATCCCCTTGGAGGCGAGATCTTCCGCACTCATCCAGACCTGCGCTGTGAAGCACCCAGCCTCTTATTCAGTGGGTACGGGCGTTCTTTCGTCGGGGTAAAGCGACCGGGGCGTGTCTTTGACCACCCATTCCCATCTAGCACCGAGGTTAAAGAAAGAGTGCAGCTATACTTCTACACTCACTATGGGCATTCGTGGCCTATTGTAAGCTTAACTTGACCTTCTACCTTTACCTTTAACCTTTGTAATGTTTGTAGGTGCACACATTTTGTTTATAAATGAATATATAAATAAACGTTATTTTAATTCACACTGTGATTATTGCCATGAGCATGTTATCCCATGTGTAGTAAATAATGTTCATTTTTTAGATTTTTACACCGCGTAACGTTTCATGCAACATTTAGGAGGAACGTACTGCATCCTTCTTCAGGGTGATTGGATATACTATTCGTAAATAGACAGCTTCTAGCATAAAGGTGCCTCACGAATGGGTCGAAGCATTTTTCTAACTTATTTCAATTCATAAATAACGTTTTTCCAAATGTGATCCCGAAATATTTAATTACTGAATACGTAAGCGGTGTAACTTTACAGTCTTTTTTAAATATAGGTAAAGTGCCTCATTCTTGTTTATTTAACAACGCCTTCAGTGTCACAAAGGTTGTAATTGCGTTTGGTATAAAGTAAAAAGTGGAAGCCAAATAAACACACTACAATCGCTCGTCTGTGTTTATATAGTATGGACACCAGTACCAAATCTTTTCGAAACAAGTGGTGTAGTTGTGGAACTGACGTATGGGTCTCAACCCACACATATGAACTCAACGTTACTTGCTGTTTTATATTTTCTTCAAAAGAGAATAAAATAATCAGAAATAACAATTGAAGATAGGCAGCTGATAGTACCTTACAGCTGCGTGAATATAAATTTGCAAATTCTCATTTAAGAGCTCCTCGTCTGATTTTGGCGAGGACCCCCCCGCCCCCCCCCCCCCCCCCCGACGTCATGAAACAGTAGCTGCATCAGGCTAACCGCTTCTACTCACCTCGTCACTTCTCCCGCGGCCGTTGAACCGACACAATATCTTACGACTGCGGATTATAGACGTTATTCAAGCATGCAAATTTTATTAGCGCTAATACTGTGTCCTCTAGGATGTCACATCGTGTAGTCTGTATTTCGTACGCAAGATTTCGGAGGCAAACAACATGTTCAAAACGCCGTACAAGCATAAACACAAAGACAAGTCAGTAGTTGTGAGGAGGAATCAGTTTGAATACCTTCGCGCTTACGGGTACGTTAGAAAAATTAAGACGAAATTATAAAAAAAAAACATTGAAACGTGAAGCTGACCGTGATAAGTCAGTCGGTATAATGAATAGCCTAAGGGCTGTACGACTGAGGAAACGGGGTTTGATTCCTGGTAGGAGTAACGAGAGGTATTCTGTTCTTTAAAAGGTCCACATCTGCTCTGGGGGCCAACGAATTGTCTTATTCAGTGGGTGCCAGCAGTTCTTTGCCCTAGGACAAAACGACTGGTTGTCAGTCCATCAAGTGCTAACGTTAATCACATGTGGCGCTATATGTCAGCTACCCCATACGCCTTCACAACCTGGTATTTAATCCAGGATTATTCTAGGAAACGACTTATTTTACCACGCTGCTTGCCTGTCAGTTTTGTAGACAACCCATGCGGATGCTGCTGCTGCTGCTGCTGATGATGATGATGACAGCATTCAGTAGAACTTAGAATCTAAGCTGATCTACATTTTTCAACACCTCACCAATAAAGACATACTGCAAACATTTTCTGTTCAAAAAAGTGGTTTATTAATAATAATTTATATACAGTATTGGCAGCACCGATCATAAATGTTATGAATGCATGTTCTCATTATATAAAAGCGAGGGAGGAAACAATAATCTGCTGACTAGTTATCGTACAAGAATTTATAACACACCTTTCATCGATACAGTTCTACCCACCGAAAACTAATTTCAGAAATCTTCAGGCGGGCATATTAATTATGATACAATAGTTTTCATGCAATACTGTTGTAACATCGCCATTGAAAATGTGTCCATCTATGTTTTATTGATTCATTTCACATGGACGGGATGACAAGACATGCAAAAAAAAAAACAGTACAAAACAAAGTAAAATGAATTCCTTATTTATCCAGGAAACTCGCTTGAGATTCACGAGCTACAATGGCGTTCTTTGCATACAGAAGTCACGAATTGCGCACTGTACTGTTCACATAGTCATCAAATGAAACTAAAATAAAGAGGCTGTATGTACAGTAAAACAAGACGAAAAAGCTGCAGTATTCACAAACGTGTCAATATTTCCATTTTTTTTCTTCTTGTAGTTTCTTACTGTGCGGAAGACCAGATTTTTACCAATGAAAATTTCTCAAGAAACATGTTCTACTTCGTTCATACTATAAAACACACACACAATTCAGGTTTGGAATCACTTTAAAATATTTGCATTTTGAAATATCACGTAAAATGTAAAACGTCTATAGGCCTTTGACATAGCATATAAAGTTCTGCACTTAAAACATTCTCTTTTAATCGTACACATTGCGAAAGGTAAAGAAGTGTCACCACCATACTTGCAATTGATTAAGAAAACAATAAAAATCAGCCAAGCCACAAGACACAATTGTCGGCGTCTCAGTTCCTGAAGCCAACGATATTTCTCCCCCTTACTCGTACACCAACGCCTTAAAATATCCTTCCAGATGTACTCACTCCGTTTTAACAAGCACAATGATGCATATTAGCAGTGACTTGCAGGCGTATAACTCGGGTGTGCACCATTGTATCAGGCTGAAACAGTATTCATGATGCCTGTAGGCCATGCTTCTTACTGACCCGCAGCAGTGGACAGAAACGTTCCCTTCTGCGTGCGCGTTCCAGCAAGTCCTCTCTGAAAACAAGAAAAACACCAGATATCACTAACTGAAACACGCGCCACAAAGGATACAAAAATCTATGGAGTGTAGTACTCTTGAGAAAGTGACATTCGCTTATATACACGCAGTAAATCCCCTCAAATTATCAGCGTATAGGCATTACACAAAGTCAGAACAAGCACATTACACCACATGTTATAGAAAACCAGAACACCAGCTGAAAGTACCCAAGAGGGCAGGCAATGTACGTATAAACATAATATTGAAGCGCGTTCGCGTAACAATAGTTGTCGTAGAAAAGCAATACGTAATACATATTTAGAGGGTGTGTCTGTAGCCTTTGTTATTTAGCATGCAAAGCGCATGCACCGTATCATATTTTCATCCTTGGTCTGTCTAGATCTATCATTTTTTTTACATTATCTCATAAATGGCATCATTTTCATAGAAAAGTCATTTAACATAGAATGTGTTTTGATTTTCTCTGTAACTTTTGTCCGAAACATTCCCCATTATACAGGGAATTCAGTGAGGTGTTGTCGTAAATGTACATGTGAAGTACCCTGTAGAGTACCCGTTATTCTTGCCAGAGTTTAATCAAACTTGAACTTTCTAGACTTTCGAAAAATACTCAAGTATCAAACTTGATGGCAAAACGTCTAGGGAGAGCCGAGTTATTCCATGCGGACGGACAGACAGACGTGACGAAGCTAACAGTTCCTTTTCCCAATTCTGCGACAGTGCCCAAAAATCTATAAGAAATTCCTTGTCTTTATGCAAGTGGGACGTTGATTACGGTGCCCAGAAAATATTTATGGGTCTACTATGGGGCTGTGGGATCAATATTCTTCATACCGACAGCAGATGTCGCATGACCTGAGTCAGATTAATCCAATCCAAGAACAGGAGACGACCACTGGGCAAAATCTGTAGCTATTTGCATCCACTCCGAAATAAGCTTTAATATTATCCTTGAATCTACACCAGCGTCTTCAATAATATCTCCTTCCCTGTAGGTTTACCGACTAAAATGTTAATGCATTTAGCGCTTCCCCCATCAGATGCTGCCTCGGCAGTGTAAGCCGAGACCACAGAGAGTTCGCGCCTCCAAAAGGCCACGCAGTACACAATCAACAGCTCAACTATAAAGTGCAACCCTAGTGTAACCACGGGAGAAAGTTCTCCCTGAAGATGACCCAGCAGGGTCGAAACATGTAGGAGTGTGTTACAAGTGATGAAAGAAAAACCCTTTGTGCATTTGCTGGTGTTTAATGTTGTTTTTGTTTTTTGTATAATATAGTGCACGGACATGGAACACATTAAACAAGGGATACCTCTCGCTTCCGAAGCGTTCGGACCGGTTGTTCAGCCCAACTAGCCTCGTATTAAATGGGTACTAAAGGCCCTTTCCGCGGGGATAAAGCGGCCGGGACGTGAAGCTGGCCACTCGCATCATCTATGACCGCAAGCAGAGCTGTACCTCCACCTCCCCTGACGCTTTAGTGGCATACATCGCGATAACTTTACCTTAACCTTTTATATGCGAAAAAAATATGAACTTACGCTGTGGACATCGACATGTTAGACATGTGATGAGGAAGTCTTCCGAAACGATGACAGTTTTGGAATTAAATTCTGAAGACAGAGCAGTTCACATGGTATAGTCCGTGTTGTTAACAGTTCACTACTGCTACTACTACTACTACTACTACTACTACTACTACTACTACTACTATTACTGCTGCTGCTGCTGCTGCTGCTGCTGCTGCTGTTGACTTTTACGATAGTGATGTCGAAGTACTGCGCTGCTTATTTAGTTCCAAAAGACCGCCACTTTTTTAAATTAAAAAATACTTTATAGATTTTAATTAAGTAAAGTGTTCGATATTAAAGTACCCTCACCAGAGTCATGATTTCTCTGCACGTAATAACACCTTGTGCTCGCGAAGCAGTCATTATAAATATTTAGTTCTTGGGGACAGAGCACGCCTTGTGGACAATTAGTTTGGGTTTCATGTGATGGTGATGTGTAATATATACTTAGAGAAAGGCTTTCCGCTTCTGAAGCGTTTTACTACTTGTTTACTAGAATAATGAAGATAATCACTGCCATAAACACAGACATATGAAACAGTTTTTTGTGACTGGCATTTCAGCCCCGTGACTTCATGTTCCTGTGTGATGGCAGGCTTTATTTCCACATACCAAGTTCATCACCCGTCCACACTAACCCTTTAAAGACGAAGCGTATCTGTTTTATATAAGGACTCAGTGCGTACCGCGCTGCAAACACTCTCCACTTTGGTTATAAAAACCATTCAGTCAATGATGGGTCGTACGTAAAGTACCCGCTAGGTTTTAAAAGGTTAATTTCTGTCTGTATGTCAGTTTAAAAAAAGTACCATCCAGTTATTGCCTTTAGTAAACGGTGAAAGGTAGAATTGTCCCTGTCCACGCCATGAAGGCGTATGAGGGAGGTAGAGGTATAGCTCCACTCATTCTTCACCTCAGCTGTACGTGGCGGTTAGTGACCAACTTCACGCTCTGACCGCTTTACCCTGGGAAAGATCCTTCGGTGGCCATTGGGTGGGTCCCAGAGCCGGTTTGGACGGTTCTGGAGAAGAAAAAATTTTTTCTCCAGCCAGGATTCGGACCTTCGCCCGTCCAGCCCGTAGCATAGTCGCTATACGGCGTATGCACATAGTGATAAATATATTCAGTATCCTTTGAGATGGATAATACACCATCCTGGTGTTATACTCACTGTATATATGTATGTATATATTTAAGACGTGAAGTATAAATCTGAATTTATTTAATATTTAACCCCTACGTTCAATTATAATATAAATAATATAAAAATAAAAATATAATATAAAAATATAAAAATGAAGCCCTACGTGTTTCGACCTTCAGGCCGTGTGAGCTGGTTCTTTGGTACAGACATTAGCTGCCGTCAGAAGGTTACGTGAGATGTGCGCTCTTCTAGGGTGTTACGCAGCGTCAAGTGGTAATCCTTTACCGGTAAAGCATTACCACTCGACGCTGCGTAACAACCCAGAAGAGCGCAGATCTCATCAACATCGCGGTGAAAGCCTGAGATGACAAAAGTTTACGTATTTAGGTAACAATAGATACACAGGATACTGCTGCGTTTGTGTGAAATATAGATATATGAAATCCATGTTCAGTTAATACGATTTTCAGTGTGCGTTAGTGAATTGAAATAGCTCATATCTGAATTATAAAACTTAAAAATTAAGTCCAGTTTATATTTATATATATATATTGTCTTAAGACTATTCACTGTTGCTAGTTAGCAGAAATTAAAATCCTTGTAAGTCTTATTATAAAGCTTATTTGAAGTTAAAATTCTTACAATAACGGCTTATAAGAATGTCAGTTCAGGTGAACAGACCCAATAATATTAAGACAGTACAGACATTAACCTTTTAAAGCCTAGCGGGTACTTTACGTGGCATCTGGTTTAACATTAAAAAATTCTACATTGTAGTGGCATTGCTTTTACGTGTTTTGTAGGGATCTTAGAACAAACAGCAACTTCTGCCTTATACATCATTAAGAGATTGGTTTTTGTAACCGAGGTGGCGAGTGTTTACAGTGCGGTACGACCTGAGTCCTTATATAAAACAGATTACCACTTGTCTTTAAAAGGGTTAATTTTATCTTGAAATCTTTGTAATATAGCCTATGAACTGTTTCAAGTTCTGCCTACACTGAAAGTTTTAGTAGCTGAATTGTTCCCTGCACTAGATTACAGTTAACCGCACGAGATAATTTCAAATATCTCCATTCAAGACTCCGATCGCTCGTGTCTCGTGTGTACGAGTGTCCGTCTGTTTGTCGTACTATCATAGTTAAACTGAAAAGGTTACGTTAGCCGTAACATTCTAGACTTTCCGAACAGTTCAAATATCGGCCGAGTGATTGGCTATACTTACTGAAGATCTTCGTGGTTTTACTCAGATCATACAGGCAAGTCCTGGGATATTAACAAGCTGAACTGATGACAGAGTCATCAAATAAAAAACAGGTCATGTGTAACTAACTGTAGGCTGCAACTTCAAAACGAAGGGCTCTGTGTGACGGAGGATATGCTGGCTGAAATAAGGATATGAATTTTTGCAAAAACAGATGTATGAAACGTCTTCCGTAGAATTGCTTATAAACAAAGACATAGCTTATGGTTTTGATGGTTTGCTGTCGCGTGCATGCCACGTTCAATTAGCTCTACTAGGCAAATTGTCAAGATATGAATCATCATTTATCATCCTTAAGCTGTATTTGACACACCACGAACATAGAGTTTCTGTTTTTATTGCACTTTGTACTACTACGTTATTTCGAAAGCAACGCCATTGTGTAACAAACTCCATTCACCATTGTCCTATAATCGCATTAACAGAAAGGCGGGGTGGAACATTCCACAGTAATTTGAGGACGGAATTACATCTTGATGTAATGATAATGGCTAGTATTGAAGTGCAATGAGAAAATGGAGGAAGCGGGTGAAGTTAACCATTTGAAGCATGAATTTCAGGTGAGGAATATTCAAAGACCGAGTTCCTACCGCACAGTAAACACTCACAGTATCCATTACAGAGATCCGTAAATGGAAATAATCGCGTTTCTTTCTGAGAACTATACGAAAGTCATATCTGAGGACATAATGTACAGGTTTCCAAGTGCACATCCAAAGTTTCTTAATTCTTACAGTCTCCGTTCGTCCATCAGCATAGAACAACTCACGCTTCCACTGAATGGATTCCCATGAATTTTCATATTGTCTAATTTTATTAAAATCTGTTGATAAAACTCAAGTTTGGTTAAACAGGACAAAGGCATCATGCACTTTACATGATGACCTGAGTATGTTCACGGTGTTATGCCGCTGAATTCCACATGAAGGGAGAAAATATAAATGTTACATAGAAATTAAAACACACATCATACCAAATACATATTTTTTCCGAAAATAGTGGCTTTTACGGGATAATTACGGAAAATACGGCACAGCCAGGCGGGCCATAAAAGATCGAACATAATATGGCGCGGAGAAGATTGGATTTGGATTCCGCGTAACTGACACCAAAATACATGGAGTAATAAGGTCTTATACTTATTTCTTCAGACCGTATGAAACATTGAGGTTAAGATGCATTTTGCATGGCAGATGATCAGGGAAGAAATACATATTCATAATACGTATATATAGTATGCAGTCATACGTAAGTTTATAATACCAGTTTTTTAAGCGTCTAGTTTCGGCTTGATATAAGCCATCATCGGGTCTTGGCGCCCCCCCCCCCCCTAAAATCCTTCAGTGGGCATTTAGTGCTGCAAACAGGTATCCTTTACAAGACGCATGGTAAACTATTAAAAAGAATCACAAGAGGCCTTGAGAATAATATAAATTGTGTAGTAAAAAGTATGTAAACTTTTTTTGTAGTAAATAGAAGGTATAAGGAGTAAGATATATAAAAAAAGTTGTAAAAAATTGTTTAAGAATTCGTTGATAGGCAGTAAAATTTTTCAATACTCGATTTTTACACACATTGGGTCATGTTTCTTTTTAAGGCACGAGAAAACTGTCGTAAAAATGGGGAGTATTCTTACTACGAATATTGACAGAGTGACGCTTCCAGTATTAATGAGTTCTGGGAATTCTTCATAGAGTTTTTGTATGTCTTCTTCACATGTGCGGTTAGGTATATAATGCTTTATTTAGCCCTTTAAGAACGAAACCTTATGTTTTATTTAAAGACCCAGTTCGTACCGCGCAGTAAATGCTACCTCACGGTCACAAAAACCAATCAGTTGATGTTATATGGAGGAAAAGGCGCTGTTTGTCCTAAGAGCCATGCAAAACACATACACTGCGCGGGCAGCACGTAGAATTTTTGATTCTTGAAAGCTGATGTTACATGAAGCTTGAAAAGGTCAGTGTTACTGGTTGCTGGACATTTTATCGTAGAGTAGCCAACACACTACTAGATAATAGACAAAGTACAGAAACCGAGTCGAACAGCATAGCCGGTATAGCACTTTTCTGCCGGTTGGGCGGTCTGGGGATCGAATCCCAGTGGGGGTGATATTTTCCGCACCCGTCCAGACTGGCTCTGGGGCCCCCACAGCCTTCTGTACAATGGGTACCGGGTCTCTTTCCCCGCGAAAAAAAAACGGCCGGGACGCAGTGTTAACAACTGGCCCCAATCTAACGCCGAGGTTGAAGAAATTGCAAAGCTGTACTTACTTCCAGTCCCCCTCTGTGCCTTCATGGCAGGTTACACGGTGAATTTTTTACAGAAACAGAGTAATCGTCAGAGGCATAAACTATTGTCAGAAATAGTGCTGGAATTGGGAAATTAAAAAAAATTGAATGGCAGGGAACATTCTTTCATAAAGTTTAAATTCAGTGCGTGTGTATCAACCGGAAAACCGCACCGGCCCATTTCGAGCACTGGTGAGAACCCTTTCGAATTGACATTTGTACACTCTCCTATGCTTCAGGATGCAGCGTGTTTATGCACTGAAATAAATCAGTAGCACAGAAACTGCTTTAAGTTTTGATAGTAGGCTGTATTATGGATCAGGAGTTAGTTGCTCGATTCTCATTGTGAATGCCCGGCTTCATTCCCAGGTGGGATTTTTGGAAGATAAAGTGGCACTGGGACAGGTTTCTCTCCAAGTACTTCGGTTTTCCCTCCCAATTCGTATTGCACCGTATTCGTATTTATTTATCGCACAGGGGATGGACAGTGGAATAATAAAGGCTGCAGGTACACAGGGCCATTCCCCCCCCCTCGCCCCCCCTCCCACGGCAAATTACGGTTCTGAAAATGACACATTTTAAAGAGTTTCGACACGTAGTTGTATTAGAAACTAAATGGGTTCAGTAAAGTACGAAAACCAACAGATATATCTGAAAATGAAAAGTCGAGGCTTTTATAACAGTTGGAAAATACGTGGCAGTGATCAGATCTTAGAATTTACTGCACCATATTTAAAATCTACATTCCATGATCGCTACACCCATTACCGACTGCTCAAGGCAAACTACAAACCCACCACACGTATCTTCATCTTAGAATTCATACCGTTGTTGTTATTCACATTAATTGCACACAAAAAAAAACATCAAAACACAACGTGTTGGCCTACACGCGTCTATTACATAATCAGAATTCTTTGTGGGTAGTGGTCTGCTACGTCCTGAAGGCGGATGGAGGCGACGAATGGGGGAAAAGAACTTTAGGACAGCCCACACCGCTGGCAGGTAAAGTGGGGTGTGGAGGAAGGCAACATCCGACATGTAATAGACAATGGTGCCTGCGTGTCCGGGGAGGAAACACGTAATGGCCATGACATTGCTGCTTCCGTCCTGTGCTTAATTACGTGCCAAAATTTACACGGGAGCGGTATTATATGGAGAAAGTGTTCAGCTTCACGCCCCGGCCGGTTTACCTGTGGGGAGTACGCCCTCGGAACCAATGCGATAAGAAATTGGATGGTCTCTAAAGGTGATCTGTGGGATGTTCACAATTAAAAATTGTCTGTCTCTGTCGAGAATCGAACCCGGATTCCCCGAATTTTCATCCCATTATGTAATCACTTGAGTACCTGCTTTACCTTGCTTCGTGAGTACATACGCCAGGCCCGCTCAACCTTGTATGTGGTGCCGGCAACTTCGGCAAAATTTGGTCTGCATGCGGGCAACATGAAATTCAATGCACAGAACGAAGCATGAATAAGCGTACACACAATTATACGCATAATTTTGCCTGTGTGTTTTTGTGTACACGAAAATGCTTTGACAGCGGTAGAAAAAATTAATAAAAATGCAGTTCACAACATAGGCTAGGGTGTCGCTATTTTAGTGCACTTTTGCTAAATTAATTAGTAATGCAATACATATTTTCATAAATAAACGTCTCAGAGCCGATCCCAGTGGCCGTGCGGTCTAAGGCGTAGGTCTGCGGTCGAGCGCTTGCTGTGATCGTGGGTTCGAATCCCACCGGGGGCATGGATGTTCGTCTCTTGTGAGTTGTTTGTGTTGTCAGGTAGAGGTCTCTGCGACGGACCGATCCGTCGTCCAGAAGAGTCCTACCGACTGTGTTGTGTCTAAATGAGAGTGATCATGGAACCTCAAAAATGAGGAGGCCTAAGCCCACAATAGGGCTGTTGAGCCACAAACAAACAAACAAACAAACAAACAAACAAACAAACAAACAAACAAACAAAACGTCTTAGAACTTTTCGGACTGGCTTCGGCGTTATTCGACTTTGCGAGGGAAAGGGATAAACGTCGTTCTGAGGCGCGTTCGCAAAATTGCGAAAAGCGACCATCAGCTTCGCCATGTCTGTCCGTCTGTCCGCATGGAACAACTTGGCTGTCACTGGACGGATTTGCATGAAATTTGATATTTGAATCTTTTTCGAAAATCTGTTGAGAAAATTCAAGTTTTATTAAAATCTGACAAGAATAACGGATACTTTACATGAACGCCTATGTGCATTTATAATATCTCGCTTAATTATTCTTAGAATGAGAAATATTTTAGACAAAAGTTGTAGAGAAAATCAAAACACACTGTATGTTCAGTTCCTTTTTCTTTAATCCTACCGGTTTTGAGATAATGTGCAAAAATATGGCACAGCCAAAAAGGGCAGAGATAATAACACAGTGCATGCGCACTGTATGCTGGATAACTAAGGCTACAGACACATACTCAGATTATATAATACGCATTGCTTTTCCACGGCAACGATGGTTACGCGAACGCACCCCAGTGTTACGTTATACGTGTACCGCCTGCCTTCTCTAATTTTACCTATCTCCGCGGGCAATATGTTGTCCGCCAGCTACGGGGTGAGTGGGCCTGTACTAAACACGAACTATTTAGATATAGAACTGAGAGATTCAACAGCGCTAACACCCAATTTCACTCCGGACAGATACCAAATCACCTACACTCACACCCCATCCGCGTAGCATGGTTTCTGATGCCGCATGTAAAATTATTCTCCTATACTCCACCTGACAGACATCTTCCAGCAGAGTTCCGTATCAAAATTCAGTTATTTCCGCCCCATTATAATTGGATGTCGAGTCAAATGCCGAACAGAATGTATTCCAAGTTTACAATCTTCTAAAATGTTGTGCCTCGCGGTTTGAAATATAAGGCATCAACGGCTTCTGAAGATCCAGGTAGCAGACCAAACTACACGGTGTCCATCTTAGATTATCGTAATATTAGCTTACATACAATTTATGTTCTCGTTTCATGTACACACGCATACGTAGTTTCATAAATGGGGTCACATGACATCACACTCGCACGAAGCACCTCAATAAGTTATTGTGTTTGTGGTGAATGTCTGTGTTACACATAACTGTTTTGCACGGTGTATGCCTATGTCATATACCATCAGTGTTTTGAAAATCAGATGGGATTTTATAACAGTTTGCTAAATGAAGAATAAAAACCATTTAAAAAATGCATACTTTTAATTACATCATGAACCCCACTTCTGTTATTACTCCAACAATCCAACGGGGCTTTGTCGCTGCCTAATTGAAATAAAACATTCAAATTACAGGACGTTTCTGAGATTTGCTCTCAAACCGTCGTCAGATAAAAAAGGCTACTTTTTCATTAACCTTTATCCTGCTAATGTGGAATATATGGTGAGCTGCTAATAATGCCAGCACCACTAATGTGTAATATTTGGTGACCTACATTTGGCAACGCTGAAAGGAGCCTCTTTGTCTCTCTCTCTCTCTCTCTGCACAATGTCTCAACACTGAATCAGTCGTGAAAGACGTCCTATGTCATATCTGTGTCCACACACTTACTCGGCTACCAACTGGGCCGTTAAGTGTGTGCGCAGAGATATGACATAGGACATCTTTCACGATTAATTCAGTGTTGAGACATTGTGCAGACAGAGAGAGAGAGACAGCTCCTTTCAGCGTTGCCAAATGTAGGTCACCAAATATTACACATTAGTAGTGCTGGCATTATTAGCAACTCTCCATATATTCCACATTAGCAGGATAAAGGTTAATAATAATAATAATAATAATAATAATAATAATAATAACAACAGCCCGAAATATTTGGAAGATGCCACACTGTCCACAAGTATCTCAGTCTTCAAAAGTCACTGTTGCTAAAATCTGTAATGACTGGTAAATCTGAAGTCATACTGGCAAAATAAGATAAAAATAATAACGGTGATAATAAATAAACACCTGCAACTGGAATTAACACGAAACGATTTGTACGCCACGGAGACTGAAATTACAGGTAGTACCCCTTCAAAACGCGTAACATCCAATTATCAATTACGTCACACACTGCTGGGGTTAAGAAAATGCTTTCAGAGTGTGCGTGTCGATGTGTGTAGAATAATCATGGATGAGGAGACGTATGCCCATAATCTGACATCACGTGATCACTTGTATATATCGTGACGAGGCCAATTATGTGACATTAGCACCTCGGATAATCATTTGATTATATAGCGCGGAGCTTGGGGGCCTCATCACCGGTCTTTGGGGGCCTCGTTGCGTTCAAGGAGATAAGAGACTTGGTTTGCAACCCCATATAGCGGGGTGGGAAACAGAGAGATGTAGTGCACTTCAAATCAAATAATTTGTATAAACATTTTGTAATGATACGTGAAAATTGTTGATTAAACACGTGGTTTACTAATATTTTAAGATTAACCCTTTAAAGACGAAGCGTGTCTGTTTTATATATAAGGACTCAGTTCCTACCGCGCTGTAAACACGCTCCACTTCGGTTATAAAAACCATTCTCTTAATTCTGTATAGGTAAGTAATCGCTGTTTGCTTAGAGATCCACACAAAACACATAAATGCAATGTGGGCACCACGTAGAATTTTTGAATGTTAAACCTGGTGGTACGTAAAGTTACCGCTAGGCTTTAAAAGTTTAAAGGATGTCAATAAAATTATAATTAAATCATTTAAACTCCCCAAAACGTCGTGCACATTAAATGTAGGTTTACCTCAGACGATGGAATGTGTAAATTTAATATACGAGAGAACAGACAGATAGGTAAATATGGGAATGCATTTATTATTATTATTATTATTATTATTATTATTTGTTACAGTCTTTATGCAGGGCATTTAAAATTGTGTACCTAAAACAAACAATGGTTCTAGGGTACACAATGTTGCAGGTATTATGTGGTTAGAATTTATGCTACATATAACCCTATTTCCCATGATAAATATTTGGTACTCTAACATTAGTGCTTTCCGATGTGGAGTACACAGTATGGTATCACACTTTGTCTGTGTACATTCCACACTGCAATTTTTACAGAAATGCCGCCTGAATACGTACGAAATTACACCGAGAGGCTTCCAGTTGCACCTGAGGCTGATCGTTCCATGGCTGAGGACGGTAGTCCCCGCCCACTCACCGCGGAAGACGGGGTTCGATTCCAGACCAGTTCATGTAGGATTTGTGGTGGACAAGGTGACACTGGAAGGTTTATCTCCGAATACTTCAGTTTTCCCCTGTCAGGATCATTCGTACCAATGCTCCACACTCATAGCTACGCACTATTGCTGTTACTGCATCTCAGATTTTACTGTAGCAATTTCATCTTTAGTGCAAAGTGTATCATAACGTACAATTTTCCCCTTTTCGATTCGTAAGTATTAGTATGTTCGTACATTAATTATTAGTGTATCTGTATAGATTATGTCTTTTGATGTCTTGTGTTTTGTCCTTTGTGGTGTTTGCTTTGTATGTATGTATGTATGTATGTATGTATGTATGTATGTATGTATGTATGTATGTATGTATGTATGTATGTATATGTATGTACAGATATGTATGTATGTATGTATGTATATATATATACACATGTATATACATGCACATATCGAGGCTTCTTGTGGCACATTTGAAGTTATATGTTACTAAAAAACTGTCGTATGCTTGGATTCATTAATCTTTACGAAAATTTTCGTTGATTAATAAATTCACAAATTACCTGAACCGACTGTGTAACAAGACGAAAAGCTCAAGACAAGGTTTATGACGCACTCGACATGAAACTTTTAAATCTACCGCCCTCATGCCAACCATAAGCAGCATGTTCAGGACTTCATTCCCTTCCGCAAGGAATGTGCTAACCACATGAATGTGATTAGGCCGTATTATTAATCGTCATAAGACGATATCGCTCGTGAAACTCTACCACGTTGTGGCATCTCTCTCGCAGGAACACACAGTGTTGCTGTCCGCTGGCAGCAGCAGAAGTAAAGCAACATACAGGTGTGGGGCACACATTTCACATCCCATTATACATGAGCTAATGATCACTTCAAAGTTTTTTATGGACAACAGCACTCAGCGCCCACATAACGTAGCACTGCGGTGCATTCGCGTAACCTCCGTTACCATATAACTCAACAATGCGCTCTGTGTGTATACTGTTGACCTACAGGCATATAAAAATACTGAGTTTTGCACAACAGTGCTTTTATGGCAATTTTTTTGGCCCGAAACAGTAACACGTTGTTACGTGTCCATGTAAAGTCCCCGATATTTCTTGTCCAATTTTAACCAAGTTTGGACCTTATCGACAGAGTTTCATACAAGTCCCCAGCATTAAATTTCACGGCAATTCTTCCAGTGGGAGCCGCGCTGATACGAGTACATGTGGAAAAACAGACGGGCATGACCAAAGTATATAACAGACGCTTTTCGCGGATATGCGAACGCGCCTAAAAACGAAGGCAGTGGCCGTATACTGTCTTAGGAAGCGCAAGAACTGCAAACATTAGCTAAGGTCTTGTTTAGGATAGGAATGTTTATCGGTCCTTCGTCCTGCCCTGCGAATTGTGAGCCTTACACTGAAACGCTGACTTACAGATTCCGATGGCGTAAATAGGACTTAGGAAACCTGAATTACTGGAGGGCAACAATGTGAGTCACAGTGGCAAAGAGAGACCAGAAGAAGTGAAGAAACAAAGTGAGTGGACATGAAAAGGAATACAACGAAGAGAGACATGAAGGATAAGATAGGGGAGGAAAGAAATAAACGATGATGAGGAAAAGAAGTAGGTGGACAAACATAGAGGATTATAGGCAGAAGACAAGGAGACACGGAAGAGAAGCTAGGAGAAGTGGAAGAAGGGAAAGGGGGAACAGAAACGAAGAAGACCCAGAATGATTAGAAGAGAAAGGACATGAAGAATAATATGAAGAAGGGAGGCAGATGTAAGGAATGAGGAGAAGGAAAGAAAAATCACAAACGTATAAAAAATAAGAAGTAGGAGATGGAGTAACGAGAGGAAATCAATGAAGACGCGCAGAAAGAATGGTGATGAGGGGAACGATAAGAGAGATGGAACAGTATGAAGAGGAGAGAAGGTAGTGCGCCGTGAAGGTGGAGGAAGAAAGTAAGTATACATGAAGAAGGACGAAGATGAGAAGGAATGAAGACAAGAAAGAAGATGTCAAGAACGAAGAGAAAGCAGAAAGCAATGAGCCGATCGATTTACAGCCTTGTCGATGCAGTCACTCGCTCACACTGTACATGTAGTCATGAAAGGTAGAACAATGAATGAATTGGGAAAAATGTGAAAGGAAGCGGCCGTGGTCTATTTTATAGTACTATCCCAGTATTTACCTGGAGGGACTTAGTAAGAAGATGTAAAATTTTGTCAGGACAGCAGATTTAGAATAAAGAGGCAAAAAATTAAAATGGGAAGCAGGAGGAGAGGCAGAAGTTACATACTGCAGTGAAAGTACGAGTATAGTTAACGACTTTGTGAGCTTCTGATCGCTCAAGATGCTTGACCAAGTCTTATTATGTACTGGCACGCCGACACACCCTTATAACAGGTCAAACTTAATTATCATGGCTCTCGGAATGCCAGGGGCTTAGCCGACAGCAGCGAGCCCTAATTTACCTGCGACTCGATACCTTATTAACGCGGAATGTCTGTACAGCTGTTTTCCCGTCTAATACTCAGTTAAATTGAGAGACACCGCAAGCAGGATATTTTCCTAACGTGGAATGCTAGTTTAAAACCCAAATGTCATGTACAATATTTTTAACTCGCAGCCATTACTACAAAACTTCCGAATAAGAACGCTAGAAGTTATTTTTATGAGCCCGAACCGGCTCTTGGAAGCGTCCAATCCTGTTGGTCGTTATACTGTATTATTGGTCCCGTGGTCGGTAATGTGTTTATGAACAGGACTGTGATTCGTCTGATTCATTTAATGACGCGCATGTTTTGTATGGATGATAAAGCGATCACGCGCACCTTGGCCAGTAATAATGCCGTTCACGGAACTCATGCAGATCAAGGACGTTACAAGCAGCGCATAAAACGAAGGCTTAGTGGCGAGGCCACGGAATGGACGAAGAAGGAATCGGGGACTGACTACCGGCAGCGCAAAGAAAATTTTCTCGAAGATGTCCAGCCTGGCTCTGGGAAACAGTCAGCATCGGTGGGTACAGGGAGCTCTTTCTCCGGAAAGTAAAGTGGTTTAGGCGTCAATCAGACCAGTCACTCCATTTAGTCTCTTTAGTGCCCATGTGTAACTAACTCCATGGAACAGAGGCCTTCTTGAGAAACTAACAGTTTCTCAGCTAGTCAATAAATTCCCCGCATTTTATGGAACCCGGAGGTTCTTTACCGCATTCACAAGAGCCCGCCACCTGTCCCTATCCTGAGCCAGCTCAATCCAGTCCATGCCCCCATCCCACGTCTTGAAGCTCCATTTTAATATTATCCCATGTACGCCTGAGCCTCCCAAGTTGTCGCCCTCCCTCAGGTCTCCCCACCAAAATCCGGTATGCACTTCTCTTTTCCCCCATACGTGCTACATATCCTGCCCATCTTATTCTCGATTTATTACCCGAATGATATTTGGTGATGAGTACAGGTCATTAAGTTCCTCCACTCCCCTGTCGCCTCGTCCCTCTTAAGCCCAAATATCCTCCTCAGCATCCTATTCTCGAACACCCTCAGTCTTTGTTCCTCCCTCTGTGAGAGATTAGTGACCACGTATAGCAGGAGTAATTCCACAACCTCTCTAGCTTCAGACACCGGTAACGGTAGCGAGCCTAGGCTGATGGCACAAGTCTGGACAGTGCGCGAAGTTATGTGCGCGTAGATCAGAGCGTTTCTGCAGTCAGAGCAGTGGAGGTGCTAGTATTCGTCCGGTCACATGGCTGCAATTGTGTGACTGAAGCAGGAGGGACGTAAGGTTTGTGAGTCTCGCACTGAAGATTGTCATGCTAAATGACAGGGACTTCTTGAATGCAATCGTATTATACTTCCCCTACACGTGTAATATTTGATCCTTAATTAATAAGCAAAACGACAAATTTCTTTCTATATTTAAAACACTTGACGACTTAGAATCCGTATGTCCAAATGTCCCACATGCAAAATTACTGCTCGAATGTATACTGCGTATCGAAATAAACCATAACTCCTTCCGTTCTTGTCAACTTCATAATACCCACCTTTGGTTCCAAACCGTAATTAAAGGATGCGACGAACTGACAGCCACTGCTGCCACAGCCACTGTTTCTCATACAGTTTATAGCGACATGAGACTGCATATACTGCACCACGACAGTTAGGCCAACATTCAAATAAGTTTCCATGCATTTAACGATACTTTGCAAAACGCTGCGCTAATAGTCACAACTTGTTCGTTCTGTTTCATCTTCCTATAAACCTATCGTATTGTTTCTTTGTTAGCCGATCCCAGTGGCCGCGCGGTCTGAGGCGCAGGTCTGCGGCCGAGCGCTTGCTGGGATCGTGGGTTCGAATCCCACGGGGGGCATGGATGTTTATCTAGTACAGTGTTTGTGTTATCAGGTAGAAGTCTGCGACGGGCTGATCCCTCGTCCAGAGAAGTCCTACCGACTGTGGTGTGTGCTTGAGTGTGATCACGTGAAATCACAAAAACCCCTCGACGCCACTGTGAACAAGTAGGTAGAAGGGGGCAGGACTAAGTAAAGTAAGATTCTTTGTTAAATTTCTCCTGCAGCAGCGTCCGTCATACATACGAATATCTAATGTTTATTGGCTTATAAGGTACAAAACATTATGTCTTAATATTTACACCTCATCTCTTCTTTTTAAATAACCTGTGCAGTCACAATGCTTTTATTTACCTGTCATAATTGTAATTACTTGCAAGAGAAGTGTCATTACTGAGTCAAGGCTTTGCCTTACCAATATCTCAAGAAAGAAGAACCAGGTTCGCGCGTAAGCACACACACACACAATGATAAAGTACATAATATTTGTTTCGTACGACGTGAAAAATTGATCAGCATTTAAGTCATCCACTGCAACGAGAGGCGAGAAATGGATGAAAAAAAAAAACTCACGAATAAGGTGCCCATCACTAAAGACAGATTTAAACCAAACCTGCAGTGCTTGTAGCACTTGCGAAGTGAGTGCGACGTGTAATGTTTCAGTCACCCACCTACAATGCGAGACGAGATAGAAATGAAAAACAGTTTCGGCCTCAAGAATAAAGTGCCCCCGATTATAACCAAGCATGCACTGCATGCACAGTGGGTGGCACGTGTGAAGTTTCAGTCATCCCCTGCAACGCGAGGCGGGATAGCAAAGAGAAACCTTTTCGGCGTCACGAGTAAAGTGTCCTTCATTATTGACCAATTTCAACCAAACTTGCGCTAAATGTAGCGCACATGTAGTCAGTGGCATTTCTGATATTTTAGTCACCCGGTTGCAACGCGAGGCGACATAGGGACAAAACAGTGTTCCACCCTCAAGAATAAAGTGTCCTTCATTACTGACCGACTTCGACCAAACTTGCACTGTTGTAGTGCATATGCAGTGAGTGCCACGTGATTTTTCAGCCAATCCACTGCAATGCGAAGCGAGACGGGGAAGAAAAACTGATTAGGCTTGAGGAGTGAAGTGCCGTTCATTATTGACCGAATTCGACCAAATTCCACTCTTTGTAGCGCTTGGGCAGGGAAAGCCACATGTGATGTTTCAGCCACTGCGCAAAAATGGGAGGCGAGAAAGGGACGCAAATTTGTTTCGGCCTCCAGAGTAAAGCGCCCTTCATTACAGACCAACTTCTACCAAACTTTCAGTGCTAGTAGATCGTGGGCAGGGAATGCCACATGTGATGTTCCAGTCATCCCGCTATACTACTAGGCGAGAAAAGAAAACCTGTCTTCAGTTCAAGAGTAAAGTGCCCTTCGTTAATGACCGATTTCGACCAAACTTGCACCAGTTGAAGCACAAGCTCACAGAGTGTTAGGTTTCATGTTTCAGTCACTCCGCTGCATTGACAAGCGAGATGGGGACGAAAAACTGTTTCCGCCTCAAGAGTAAAGTGCCCTTCGTTACTGACCGCCTTCGACCAAACTTGCTCTGCGAGGACAACATGGGGAGAGAATGCATGGTGTCCTGTCTCAGTGACCCCGCTACAATGAGAGGTGAGATAGGAAAGAAAAACTGTTTTAGTCTCAGGAGTAAAGTACCCTTCGTTACTGATCGATTTCGACCAAACATTAAGCGCTAGAAGTACATGGGAAGGGAGTACCATGTTTCATGTTTCAGGCACCCCGGTGCAACGGGAGAGGAGATATGGAGGAAAAAACTGTATTGGCCTCAAGAATAAAGTGCCTTTCATTATCCGCCGATTTCGACTAATCTTGCAGTGCCTCTCGACCATAAGTTCGGAGTTCCCAGTATGATGTTATATTCACCCCGCAGCAGTGCGAGAGGAGATAGGGACGAAAAACTGTTAGGTCCTCAAGTGTAAAATGCCCTTAGCTACTGACGGATTTCGATCAAACTTGCACTGCATGTTCAACATTGGCAGGGAGAGAGCGGTGTGCTGGTTCAGTAACCCCGCTGCAATGAGAGGCGAGTAAAAAATGTTTTGGTCTCACGTGTAAAGTACTCTTCGTTAGTGTCCGATTTGGACCAAACTTGTGGTGCTTCTACAGCATGATTAGGGATTACCAAGTGTGATGTTTCACTCACCCTGCAGCAGTGAGAGGGGGCATACGGACGAAAAACTGTTACGTCCTCAAGAGTAATGTGCCCATATTTACAGACCAATTTCTTTCAAACGTACACTGCTGGAACAACACGAGCAAGGAGTGCACGACATGGTGTCTCAGCCTCCCCGCTCGAATGCGACGCGTGATAGGAAAAGCTGTTTCGGCCTCATGGGTAAAGTGCCCTTCGTTACTGACCGATTTCGACCAAACTTCCAAAGCCTGACGCACAAGCTCAGAGAGTGTTAAGTTTCATGTTTCAGTCACTCCGCTGCATTGACAAGCGAGATAGGGAGGAAAAACTCTTTCGGCCTCAAGAGTAAAGTGCCCTTTGTTACTGACGGATTTCGACAAAACTTTCAATGTTGAAGCCCACTGTCAGTGAGTAGTACGTTTCATGTTTCAGTCACCCCGTTCCAGTGTGAGGTTAGATAAGGAGGAAAAACCGTTATGTCTTCAACACCTAAGTTACCTTTGATACTGACCGTTTTCGAACAAACTTGCACCGGTAGTAGAACATGGGTAGGGAGTGCATGGTGTGCTGTCTCAGTCCCCCCCCCCCGCTAAAATACGAGGCGGTGTAGGGAGGAAAACCTTCGTTCTGACCAGTAGGGCGCCCTACGTTACTGACCGATTTCGACCAAACTTCCACTGCTTTTAGAGCATGCGAAAGGATTGCATAGCGTCCAGTCTCAGTCAAAGCATTGCAATGACAGGCAAGATAAGGAGGAAAAATTGTTTCGGTTTCTCCGAGGAAAGTGCCCTTCATTACTGTCCGATGTAGACGAAATGTGCACTGCTTAAACCCCCCGGGCCGGGAATTCCACATATGCGCTCTCAGTCACCCCGCTGCAACGGCAGGCGTGATAGTGACGAAAAACTGTTTCAGCTGCAAGAGTAAAGTGACGTTCATTACTGACAGATTTCGACCAAACTTGCACTCCTTGAAAGCCCCTGGGCAGGCTGATAACGTATGATGTTTCAGTCACCCCGCTCCAATGGGAGGCAAGATAGGAAAAACTGTTTCGGCCTCAAAAGTAAAATGCACTTCCTTACTGACCAATTTCGACCAAACTTGCACACATTGCAGACCGCGTGCAGGGAGTGCATGGTGTGCTGTCTCATTCACCCTCTCGAATGGGAGCCGAGACACGGAGAGAACGTGTTGCGGCCTGAAGAGTAAAGTGTCCTTCTTTAATGACTGATTTCAACCAAACTTCCACCGCTTGTACAACACGATCAGGGAGTACACGTTATGCTATCTCAATAACCCTCTGCAATGCAAGGCGAGGTAGGGACGAAAAACTGTTTCGGTCTCAAGAGAGGTGCCCTTTGTTACTGACCGATATCCACCAAACTTGCAGTGCTTCTAGAACATGGTTAGGGAGTTCCTAGTGTGATGCTTTGGTCACCATACTGCAGTGCGAGGGGAGATAGGGACGAAAAACCTTTACGTCCTCAAGAGTAAAGTGCCCTTCGTTACTAACCGATTTCCACCAAACACGCACTGCTTGAAGCCCGAGGTCAGCGAGTACTACGTTTCATGTTTCAGTCAACCTGCTGCAATGGGACGCGAAAGAGGGACGAAAAACTCTTTCGGCCTCAAGAGGAAAGTGCCCTTCGTTACCGACCGATTTCGACTCTACTGGGAGTAGAAGTAGCGCATGAGAAGGGAGTGCCAGGTTCGATGTTCCATTTTCCCGATGCAAATACACAGGATAAGCACGAAAATCTATTTCGGCTTCAAGAGAAAAGAGCCGTTCATTTTGACTGATTTCGACAAAACTTGCACTGGGTGTACCGCATGCGAAGGGGGTTCGACGTGTGGTGGTTCCCACGCTGCAGTGTGGGGTGACATAGGGACGAGAAGCTGTTTCGCCCTCAAGAGTAAAGCGCCCTTCGTTAGTGACCGGTATCGACCAAACCTTCACTAAACGTAGCGCATGGCCAGGGAGTGCCACGTTTGGTGCCCTTCTTTACCCACCGATTTTGACCAAACTTTCATTGCTTCAAGATGGTGGGCAGCCTATGGCACGCGTGATATTTCAGTTGCCCCTCTCCAAGGAGACATGAGATATGCACGAAAAACTGTTCCGGCCTGAAGAGTAAAGTGCCTTTCATTACTGGCCGATTTCGACCAAACTTCCACTGCTTTGAGCGCATAGGCAGGGAATGCCATATGTGATCTGTCAGTCACTCTCCTACAGTACTAGGCGAGATACCGACGAAAAGGTATTTCGGCCTCGACGGTAAAGTGCCCTTCTTTACAGACGGACTTAGACCAAATTTGCACTGCTTGTAGCGTGTGGGCAGAGAGTGCCAACTGTGGTGTTTCAGTCCCCACGCTGCAATGTGAGGCGAGATATCGATGAAGAACTGCTTGGGCTTCAAGAGTAAAGTGCCCTTCTTTACCATTGTATCTCGATGAAACTTGGACTGCAAGTAGCGCATAAGCAGGGAGTGCCAAGTGCGATGTTTCAGTCACCCTGCTGTAATGATACGTGAGATAAGAACGAAAAATTTTATCGGCCTTAACAGTAAAGTGCCCTTCATGACCGACCGATTTCGAGTAAACTTGGATTGCTAGTAGCACATGAGCAGGGAGTGCCACTATGATGATTCGATCACTCCGCTGTCATACGAGGAGCGACAGGGACGAAAAACTCCTTCGGCCGCGAGGGTTAAGTGCCCTTCGTTACTGACCGATTTCGACCAATCTTGCCCTGCTTGTAGAGCTTGGGCTGTGAGTGCCACGTGTGATGTTTCAGGTACCTGACTGCAAAGAGGGGGGGAGGCAGGGATAAAAAATTGTTTTGGCCTCGAGACTGAAGTTCCCTTCATTACTGCCCGATTTCGACAAAACTTGCAAAGCTTGTAGCGCATTGGCAGGTAATGCCACGTGTGACATTTCAATCACTCCTCTATAATACGAGGCGCGACAGGGACGAAAAACTCTTTCGGCGTCAAGAGTAAAGTGTCCTTCACTACAGATGAATATCAGTCAAACATGAAATGCTTTTAGCTCATGCGCAGTGAGTGCTACGTACGATGTTTCGGTCACCTAGCTGCAACGCAGTGCGAGATAGGAACGAGAAACTGTTTCGACCTCACGAGTAAAGTTGAACCTTATTACAGACCGACTTCAGCGACACTTGCAGTGCTTGAAAGGCATGCACAATGATTGTCACATATGTTGTTTAGTGCTGGTAGAGACAGTGGCGTAGCTAGATATTCTGATGCCTATTGCGAGTAGTCACAATAATTACCGCTAACAAATCATGAACTCTAAAATAATCACCATTGTTAATTAAATTTACTTATATTCGGCTCCATAATTCAAAATTTGTAGCGTGCTGGAAATTAATTCTTTCATTTAAAATATTCATTTTGCTGCCCCTTAGACTCAGATGCCCCGGGCGGGCGCACACCTCGCCCCTAAGTAGAGAATTCCCGTTGAAATGCAACGAAGATTTTCTTATCTCTTTGTCTTTCACTCCAAGCTACCCTTTCATCCGTTTCGTATATTTATCATCTTCATCTTCTCCGTTAAAATAGTGAATTTAGTTAAATCTTTATCTTCCAGAGGGCACAGTTTGGAACAAGGAACAGCCACCTGTGTAACGACGTAAAAACTACACGTTTCCAGGGAAACGGTGTCAGAATGTCACAACATACACACATAATCAATCAAAAGCCGACTCCTATTATGTATATAATCGTGGCTACACGTTTAACTTTCATAGATGCTAGCCTATAATTTTAACGTCCTATACTGACCAAGTCAGTAAGTAGATACCTGCCGATCCCAGTATCCGTCCGGTCTAAGTCGTGGGTCTGCGGCCGCTCGCTTGCTGAGATGGTGGGTTCGAATCCCACTGCGTGCATGGATGTCTGTCTCTTGTGTTTTGTGTTGTGCGGGTAGAGGTCCCTGAGTCGGGCTGATCACCCATCCAGAGGGGTCCTACCGAGTGTAGTGGGTCTGAATGTGAACGTGAAGCCTCGAAAATGAGGAGATCCTGGCCCACGAGGGGCTTTTGCGACATTGAAAAAATTACACCGACAAATAAGACGTCACTATGGTGTGTGCCATCTAAAGCGAACTGGAATACTGGGTTCGCAGGTCCGAATTCCGCCCAGGGCATGAACGTACGATTGTGTTGTCCTGTACAGGTAGAGCCCTTGAGACTAACCGATCCTTGTCCAAAGAATCCTACCAAATGTCTTCATATAAGATGCAGAAAACCGCGAAAACAGGGGGCTTCAGTTGTGTTATCCTATGGCCAATACAATCCTGATTTATATGACGCATTCCTATCTTTATCCATCGCAACGGTGTGACGGATGTCAACGCAATACGATCTTGCAACGCGTATGTTATGTTATTACATGTAAGGCGACGAGTGACTTAAAACACGTGGCAACCTTGTATTTCATACGGATGCCAGGGAAGCCATGATGAAATTATACGTTTGGCTGTCCGGGTTGTAACTCTTCTTCTCATACGTTGGGCGGTCATCATTCTTTCTCTTTCAGTCCACGTAATTGTAGGCAAGCAAGGGAACGGAAGGTGCCCCTAGCTACCAGAAGCGAGTCAGCCAGAGAAGTTTAAGTATAGGTGCAGCATGGGAGGAAGACGAGTGGGCTGGCTTCAGACTAACACAACGAGAATAGAAAAAAAGAACAACTTCCCCCCTCCAGCAATACAAGAAGACGAAGAAGATACAGGGACGAGACTGCCCTAAGCGGATTATCCCTCTGCTCCGTGAATGTGACTTCATTGCTAAACTCACAATGCCATTTCTGTTGTTGTTGTTTATATTTCTCTCTCGCTTTTTTTTTTTAGTTTCGTAATCTCATCTGCAGAAAGAAGAAACTGCAACATATACTTTGCCGCTTTCTTATGTCTGTTTTATTTTGCGCTTCTATACAATGTGTCGTGTTATGAACGCTTCTGCACGTTAAGTTCGGTTTATTTATTTTTCTTCTCGCCGGTCATTCTGCGACGTTGTCAGTACCTCGGCCTATACTGCCTCGATGTTAAAATGACTGCTGAATGATCAAATTAGAAAGTACTTGGAAGGAAGAGGCAGTGGGTATATTACCTTTCAGATGCTTGCTGAGACTGAAGGGAACCACTAACACCTGTCACGATAGCCGGTGTCTCAGCCTAGATTCGAACCAGACACATCCCAAATAAAAGTCTTAGAGTCCTAAGGTTACTTATCTGTTCCGTTTCACGGTTCTTTATGGTTTTTGGGCGCGTTCACAAATTTGCGAAAGCGACTGTTAGGTTCATCGTGTCCGACTGTCCGCATGGAACAACTTGGCTCACACAGGAAGGATTTTCAACAGATTTGATATTTGAGCATTTTTCGAAAATCTGTCAAGAAAATTTAATTATTAAAACCTTACAATAATAACGGGTACTTCATACGAAGACCTACGTACATATATGATAATATCTCGCTGGATTCTTCTTAAAATGGGATTTTTTTTCCAGATAAAAATTGTAAAGAACGGCAAAACACACACTTTATGCTCAACAACTTTTTCTTTCGAAAATCGTGCTGTTTATAAGCTAATGTGGAAAAATATGGTACCGCCAGACAGGCCACAGATGACACTATAATACCGCGCACAAAACATGCAAGAATACAGACGAAGACTCATAATATTTAATACTTATTCGTCTTCCACGGCAAAATAATAACGCGAACGCATCACCATGTACACTGCCTCTCTTGTTCTGTAGCTGCATTTGGCACATTCTTTCTTGACAAGTTAATAACTGCTCAAATAGTAAAGAAATTTCTCATGGAAGTAAAGTTCTTATCATATGTCGCCTCAGCACCCCCTCCTTCCGTACCCAGATAAATGCAGTGTACAGTCTCACAATCGGTTCCTCCAAAATGCAGTTGAATATTTTTTCCCTGTGTAAGTTATTCTCACGAGTTGTATTTTCCTTCAAGTTTTCCGATTCAGTGTTCGTATGCATTTCTCATGTACCCAATTCATAACCAGGTCCCACTCATTTGATCACCGTTGATTTAATGTCCTTGTCGCAACAGCCTTTATTGGCCCAGGCCCTCCTCATTACCGAATCTTCACGGTCACACTCGGGCACACCACACTCGGTAGGAGTACTGTGGACGATTGATCAGCCCGACGCACAGACCTCTACCTGACAGCACACAACACTTACAACAGATATACATGCGCCCGGTGGGATTCGAATTCGCAATCCCAGCAAGCGCTCGGCCGCAGACCCACGCCTTAGACCGCGTGGCCATTGGGATTGGCGATCATTGTTGGTTAGATACACAATATCTGCCACATGGAGTACAATCATGAAGCTCCGCATCACGCAGTTTTCTCTGTTACTTCCTCCTCCCTCTAATGTTCAAATATTCTCCTCTGCTGGCACTTAGTTGTCACATGCGCTCAGTACCCGCAGTCTAGGATAGTTTTCTCTTAGAACGCAAGAGGAAATTCCACACTCACTGTTTTTGCCCAAAACATGGAGGCAACAAGTTCTTCCTAACCCTCGGCACTTGTCTACCAAACTACACGACATGACATCACACAAGAAAGCAATAATATGTAAAGCGTCCACTACTTCATGCGTTACGAATGTTCATTACAGTAATAACAAAATCATGCAAGTTCAATCAAACCTCACATTCTGTTCCTGTAAGGTGAAATTTCAAGATTATCCTGTAATCCACGTCCAGCCCTGTTCCATTGAGATTTTCTGACCAAACGTTTTTAGCCATAACTTATACCACCATTTGTTTCACATGAAACAAAACTCAACACAATGCCAGAAAATATCATTCGCTGGTCCACATTAGACACCTCAACCGGCAGGTTCTAAATAATGACACGTTTCCCTTAACCGGCTAACAGAACCAAAATACTAAGTCATCACATTAACTGAAACAAGCAAAAAAGATGTTGTATATACAGGAAAGTGGCAATGCACAACATTCTGCCTGTAATGGTCTGGGATTCTAATCTCTGTTACACGCTTACATATAATTTACTAAAATGATTTTAAAATGGTTTCTGCATTGCAGCTGGTAGGTGCAGACGTGTTTTGTCGGTAGATGAATCCCCGGCCGCCTGAAAGTGGCGGCGACACCAAACGTGCTAGAGTAGGGGTAAAAAATATAGTGAACAGTCCAGTGTACTGTTGCAAGGTTCCGCGGTATTGTACCAAAAATTAATGCAACGAAACTAAACTTGAACAATGATGGTTTCATTGGTGTTTTATCGGATCCGTTTCAACTGCATGTCGTCGAATTACATTGCCTATTTCAAACGATTCAGCTGAAAGCTCATGGATGGACGTAACCAGTTCTGAACCCTCAGGTATTGGCAAGCAACCTCTGGACAGCGGACCCCTGAGGGGTCGCAGCTTCATTCAAAGGGAGCCACAAGGTTATTGCAAGGGCCCCAGAAATTCACGTTACTCCGCAGCAACCATTGCTTTTCGAACAGCACTTGGTACCTTCTGCTATTTGTTATCATCATCATCATCATCATCATCATCATCATCCTCATCATCATCATCATGAGCTGTGAAGTATTAGGCGTAGTGCCTGTTCTTTATCCCTCGAGGTGAAACTGGTCCTTCCATCTTTTCCTTGGGCGTCCGATGCTTCTCTTCCCTTTTGGCCTATATTTCAATGCCTGTTTGGGTATCCTGTCTGTGTGCTATTATTATTATTATTATTATTATTATTATTATTACTGCAAACCTTCGATATCTTTAGGAAATCTATTACTTGTTGAAAAGAGATTCTGCGCTAACCTGTAACATTTTTAAATAAACTTTTTTAGGGAGTTTTTGCCCCAGTACATTTATATTGCTTTCTCCTGTAATATTGTTTTTGTTTTGTCTGTTTGGTGTCTTGTTTCATGTATTTGTGCTGTCTCTGCGATTTGTTTGCGTTTTTCTGTTGGCTTTATAATAGGCACTTGTGCTGTTAAGCCCGCACGTTAATAAATACCCAATGAATTGAACCGTATTATTATTATTATTATTATTATTATTATTATTATTATTATTTGCTGTTTCTGTAATTGGCCTATGACTGTTGTGTTCAGCACACTGATAATAAGCAACTGAATTATTATTATTATTATTATTATTATTATTATTATAAATACAGTGTGAATTCGTCTGCATTGGTTCTAAGAACAGCCGAGCCCAGTGGTCGCGCAGTTAGACTGTGGGTTCGAATCCGGCCGGGGGCACGGATGTCTGTCTCTTGTGTCGGTTGTGTGTTGTGTAGGTAGCGGTCTCTGCGACGAGCTGATCACTCGTCCAGAGGAGTCCTACCGGCTGTGTGTGTCTAATTGTGTGTGATCTAGAAACCTCCAAATGAGGCGGCCTAGGCCCGAGTTGGGCTGTTGGGCCACAGAAAGGAAAGGATCTAAGAACTTAATAGTTCCTTGTCAGTATGTTTTTTCTCGATTAATATTAATATGTCGGCGTCCGCAACTGTTTTTTCGGTTAGGCAGTACTCGTAGTAGATAAGTTTGGGAAACGCTACTTTAAGGGGCCGACTTACATTTTTAAAATGCCGATAAAGTGACGTAACACTGCAAAGTCGGTTTGAAAGGCACCAGCATTTCAGAGTAACCCGAAGCCTCCACGTTCTTCCACGCTGAAGACGAGTGCGGTGCATTCCCTCCCCGCTGCCATTCCACTGGATGCTTAATGGGTTCAAATGTTAGTGTGTACGTGACGCCAAAGAGTAATACCAGTATCTACACATACCAGCAAATTAACCCTGGTCACTGAATACGTAGCCAGTTGTCGTCTTCAGTATTTCTCTTTGTTTCAGTTGCGAATTACACACATCACTAGCAAACCAAAAAACAACGCCGTTGTACCGTGGTCAGCAATTCCTCGTATCCGATAGAGTCCAAATTAAAGATAGAGTAGGGTCGATGAATATGGACCCTGCTAAAATTTCCACATTTTTTCAATTTTTCTGAAATATCTTCGCACCATTCCACGTGTTCACATTGACGCGCAGAACAACTGTTTATTCAGATGTGGCTTGTTTGTGCTTGTTCGAAATTGCCGAATCCAAAACTTCTCGAACGGAAGTGAGCAATGGACATTCCGCTCTGAAATCAATAGTAGCAGTAGTTACTAGAATCCAGAAGTAGGGCAGCTATTGGTTTTATAGTATCAACATGGCAGCCAATGCAAAGAAAAATATTAAAAACCAACGTCTTCTGGTGTGGACCCTACCAATTTTCTCGGGCCACTTTATCTGCCCAATATTCTTCAGCCAACGCTCACACACTTTTTTTTGCGTTTTCATAATTGCCGCTGTAAGAAATAACTTTGGACGCGTGACCATAAACGACGGGTTTTTAACACTGACCAGTAAGAATAAATCATATCCAGCGTATATTTTACCAAATCAGTGAGGCTAAATAGATTTTTCAGTCGTCTGACAAATTCCAGTTTAGCTTCCAAACAGCTGTATGTTGATTTCAGGTTTCAGTCGCCATGTTGATGATATCTGCGATCTTCTGGGATAATGCGCAGCGTCGAGTGGTAATCCTTTAGTGACGTTTCGGGACAACATATCCGTCCCATCTTCAAGGGTGATATATATATATATAACATCATTTTAATAAGTCAAAGGCATCATAAACGGAACCTGGGCATAATGGAAACGTCTCTTTACGGGAACCCCTTGAGAGTCCCGAGGATTCAGATTTCACGTGCCTGTATTGAAAGGAACCTGCCTGCAATGGAAAAAAATTCGGTCGCTTGCGATTCATATGTAGACAGGTTTCACTGTGTTATTAATATTAGGTCCAAAATTCTCCTCACCGACACTTTCTCTGGCATTTTGAGACTCACGTTTATAAAGAAAACTATACAATAACACACAGTCAGACACAACACCACTGTGTATTATGTATTAGCGCATTACAACATTATTATGCATGTGCATCAGTGCATTACGACGTGTTTCGTTTCGACTCAACCATCAGCACACAATGTACATGAGAATAAAACACAAATCCTCATGTATCCAGTGTAAAAAACTTGTTTTAGTGATATCCCACTAATTAATTAATACAGCATTAAACCTTATATAACCTTATTATTATATATTATATATTATATAAAAATAATATATATTATTATATATTATATATTAAACCTTATATAACCTTATAAACCAGAATACAGCATTAAACCTTAAAACAACCAAAGGTAAAATATGTTTTAATTTTAAAATAAGTTTTTTACACTGAATACATGAGGATTTGTGTTGTATTGCCATGTACACTGCCTGATGATGGTTCAGTCGAGCTGAAACATGTCGTAATGCACTAATGCATACACACAGTAATGCTGTAATGTGCTAATACAGAATACATAGTAGTGTTGTGTCTGGCTGTGTTTTATTATATAGTTTGTTTAAAAGTTGACACATAGGGATGGCTCAATTATAAATACAGGAGACGGGAAAATATTCTGAACTGAATAATCATAAATAAATAACTACTGGACAGACCGACAGAATATGGAGAAGGAGACCACAAGTAGAAGGCAAGAAATTTCCCGCTTATGAAGGCGAAGGATTATTACAGTGTGCAAAGCTCCTTCCAGTGGTACCTGTCCTCAACCAAATTACATTCAGTCCACGCACGCACAAAGAAACAAACACATCTTATTTATTTAATATCCAGTTCATAGTGTCCATAAATCTATGCCCAGTTATCCCCACTTGGCTTTCGTCTTAAAATTTTGTGACAAAATACCAGTGTACGTTTTCGCCTCCTGTATGCATACTACGTGTCCTATTCATACCACATCGCTTATTTTGTTACCATAGGGACTACGATATTCCACTCTATCCGTCCTGTTAATCCTTTTCTCCACGGTACAAATATTCTCCACAGCATTTTCGTTCCTTAGGCGAGAGACCAATGTTCACATCCATATAAAACGACTGAAATCTAAAATCACTATTTGCTAAAACTGTTTACTGACTGAAGAGTCGGTTCTTCTCACGTTCTGGAGCAAGAAACTATTCTAATACTTGCTAATAGGACATAAAATTTCAGTGCATATACCACAGCTGATGCCTGTATACTGTTCATAGAAATAACTGATGTTTATTGCGAGAATTACATGAAAAGCATTAACACGCTGAGGGAATAAAATATGAAGTTGGTAATGTTAAAGGAGTTAACCTCCCTCCTCTAAAGAGTAAAACTTTCTGAACGCTACTGTATGTCATAGAAATCCTTCACGAAAAAGTTGAAAATACATGAAACTGATTTTGTTAAATAAAGCAAGAAAACAGAAGTACACTAGCAACAAAAATGAGACCCAGGAATTTACAATAATCTGCCCAGTAGAGTGGGAGACTGCAGGCAGGTATAGCACTGTGTAACCCAGTTGGAGTCACGAAGAGTACGTCACGAAATCCACGGTACCAATCCTCGAACTGGAGCAGTGCATCACGTGAAAAACTAAACCGTGACGAATAGATCACGACGTGAACTCGTGAGCCACACACACGGCTGGGCCCACAGTTTGCTCATTTAATATAGACACTCAAATAGGTTTCTTATGCACTTACTTTGAACACTGTTAACCCTTCAGAGCCTAGTGGAAAATCTACGTACCACCTGCTTTAACAATAAAAGAAACTCTGCACTTTTGTTTTAGTGGTGAAGGGCCCCGCAGCAGACGCTACGGACGCGCTGCAGCCATGAGGCTTATTGTGCAACCCTGTGATGAAGATGAAGATGATGATTATTTTTTCTCCTTTTCCTAGTAACGGAGCACAAATGGAATGAAATTGACAGGGGAAAACCGACGAACTCGGGGAAAAACCTGTTCCAATGCCGCTTTGTCCACCACAAATCCCACATGGACTGACCCAGGATCGAGCCCGGGACTCCGCGGTGGGAGGCCGGCGGCTAACCGCCTGAGCCATGGCACGGCCTAACTCTGCATGTTACTATACACTGTGTTAATGCATTTCATGCAATTCTCAAAGAAAATAACGAGTTTTCCGTGCAGGCGTACAGCATTAACCGGTTGGTGTATATAGTGGAGACACTAAGGTTTTCTTTGAGTTAGAAACTAAACGTTTTCATATTTGAGATCTTTGCTTTTCTCGTATGTTACGTGGCGTAGATTGGTTATTTACAGACGTTTCGGGACAACGTATCTTTCCCATGTTCAAGGGTCAAGCAGTCTCCTTGGACTTCGTAGCTCTTGAAGATCTGACCTTTAGGTTGTCCCGAAACGTCTGTAATTGCTTGACTCCTAAAGATGGGACCGATAGTTTGTCACGAAACGTCGGTAAATAACTAACACTCAACGCTGCGTAACATCCCAGAAGAGCAGAAATCTAATTTACACCGCGGCGGAACCCTGAGATCACGTATTCTACGTATTTGTTACATGAAATTTGCGTTTAAGAGGGCTAAATGTTAAGCCATTGCTAAGGTAAAGAAACCAAGATGGCTGAGACTAACGGCCTGTGTAACACATATGGATAAGTCAGAAACGCACAGAACATTGCAGTCCACCTGTCCCTATCCTGAGCTAGCTCAATCCAGTCTATGCCCCCCCATCCAACTTCTTGAAGATCCATTCTAATATCATCCATCTACGTCTGGGTCTCCCAAGTTGTCGCCTTCCCTCAGGTCTCCCCACCAAAATCCTGTATGCACCTCGCTTTTCTCCGATACGTGCTACATGCCCCGCCCATCTCATTCTTCTCGATTTGATAACCCGAATAATATTTGGTGATGAGTACAGGTCATTAAGTTCCTCGTTATGTAGTCTTCTCCACTCCCCTGTCGCCTCGTCTCTCTTAGGCCCAAATATCCCCCTCAGTATCCTATTCTCGAACACCCTCAGTCTTTGTTGTAAATTATGTATATACTACAAAAATTACACAATATAGTAGGCAGTTATTTAGGCCTGTAACACTTATTGTTATTTTTCCACGCGCGGCCCGCGAAACGGCCCACAATAACGGGTGTGGCCCCTTGCCTTAGAAAGTTATTGACGAAAATGTTGACATTCTAACAGCGGCGGTAATGAAAATTCAAGTCTTCCACAATATGACAGCATGCAGTTTGTTAAAAATGTACCTATACATCGGAGGAGTTTAACTTGTTGCTTCCGTCTTCAGGGTGGTCCTGAGGTTGACTTCTTGAACTACCTTCAAAACGGAGGTGTCTAACTCTCCCGAAACGTCGATAACCATTTACCAATCTACGTGGCGTCGTATCCCAAAAGACCTGAGTTTTCCGAAAAATGCCTCTACTCGGGATCGAACCCCGACTACCACGTTGAGTCCAGTCATTATAATGACTGGGCTATACCAGTTCCCATAAAAAAATGTGAAAAAATATATTATGCAGACTGTAATTTGTAACAAATTATTTGAGACTGATTGCATTTCATATCGACAGGCCATTACTCAAATTCCTTTTGGTCTTCAATTGGGACTCCCAGATGTCAATTGCTTATCAGCCGCATCATAAATTCGCTATTTATACGGAGTCAGCTTCATGCATCCTTAGTGACAGGATTCAAACAATTCAGTGCCACCAACCGGACATGAATTATTTGAATTCGGTCTGTATCCACCGCCTGTCTGATCACCACTATTTCACTAGTGCCAACAAATAAATTTTTAAAACACACATTATGTCCTCCCTGACTGCAGAGGTTCTCTTGTATGCAGTGTATATCTAGAACATTAGTGAACATACCACTTAGTATGGGGCACGCGGTAGAGCAGTTGGTTGAGGCACTGCGCTACAAGCCGGAAGGTCGCGGGTTCGATTCCCGATGGTGTCATTGGAATTTTTCATTGACATAACCCTTCCGGCCGCGCTGTGGCCCTGGGGTCGACTCAGCCGCTAACAGAAATGAGTACCAGGAATATTTCCTGGAGAATAGAAACGGCCGGTGCGTAAGGCTGACCTCACCAGCTTCGTGTGCAGAGTTTTTTATCGCTTAGTGTACCGTAGTATATACTGGCACAAATCACATCCCTAAATATTTCCGGTATTTTATTGTTACAGTACACAGACTGCTAGATCCACTAGTAGAGGGTTCTTTAACCATTTAAAGACGGAACGTAATATGTTTTATATAAGGGCTCAGTGCGTACCGCGCAGTAAACACTGTCCACCTCGGTTATAAAAAAAGAGATCAGTTGATGTTGTATAAGGTAACATTTGCCGTTTGTTTCTGAGATCCGTACAAAACACATTAAACATAATGCGAGCAACATGTAGAATTTCTGAATGTTAAACCTGGTGGTACGTAAAGTTACCGCTAGGCTTTAAAAGGTTAAATACACCATATTAATCACTTCAACATATAAAAAGTGTATCAACGCATACATCCTCCAATATAAACACATATACACCTAACCCATGGAAGTGCTTTAAACCTTTTGGAGAAAATGATATTACACAAATTCTACACCATTCAGAAAATTTGCACTTTGCACACACAGTGTGTTCACGTGTTTCCTCTGATTCTCAGAATAAACACTGAATTAATCGGCAGTTTTTACTTATCTTACTGTATGAGTTTAAGCAGCTGAGATTAAATAACTTGCCTCATGCGTAAAACACGTCCCGTCCATTTAATTAAATTAAAAGTCTCGAGAAATCATTTTCCTCGAAGAACAAGTGGTCCTGCTTAGAGACTAGTAAATTTTGCGGACAGTAAAATGTATTTATTATATTTAATTTTAAATAGGTGGCTCCGTGGTCTAAGGCGTGATTCTGCTGCCGATCGCTTGCTGGGATTTCGGGTTCGAATCGCGCCGGGGCCAGGGATGTCTGTCTCGTGTGAATATTGTGTGTTGTCTCTGCGACGGGACGGTCGCTCGTGCAGAGGAGTGTGTGTGTTTGTGTCGTGAGGTGTGTGTGTGTGTGTGTCATTGAGTGTGTGTGTGCCTGTGTGTGTCATTGAGTGTGTGCGTGCCTGTGTGTCATTAAGTGTGTGTGTGTGTGTCATTGAGTGTGTGTGTGCCTGTGTGTGTCATTGAGTGTGATCATGTGCAACAATAACCCTCTGTACCTACAACGAGTAGATCAAAAGAGGGCAGGCTAAGAAAGAGAGAAAGGAAAGAGGAAAGAGAATTCAAATGCATTAATTAAGACTTCTGATTCCTTAATAAAGTCATATAAAACATATTTAAAAGTGGGGTGCGTCTTAATTTACAGGGCGTCTTAAATTCGAAGCAATACGGCATAACACTACTACGTAAAGAGAAAAATTGAACAGAAAAGGGCGTAAACTCGTTCAGATACACAGGCGCGCGCGCACACGCACACACACACACACACACACACACAAAAGCAGTTTACCGTCAAGTAGGCCTGTGTGTTTATTCGTGATATAAACCCCAAGAGAAGACGAAGTGTCCAGCAGTCATAGGAACTAACCCCTGAGAAATACTTCGTTATGGAAAGTGTTGGACTGCCAGGTCACTAACACTGGAGGAAAATAACAGCAAATCGTTTATTCTCCATTCAGTAACAGCACTAATGATTTAGAAACTTCTCTATTCATTTTGCAATTTAAAAATCATTGAGGTAGGCAGGGAATCAAGTAGGCTCCCCACTCGATTAGGTGTCCCAAAAGCGCGCTGGCGCGCATGCGAAGCCATTGGAAAAAAAAAAAATCGAGGCTTAACGCAGGTCTGTTAGCATTGTCAGTTGTTTGGTTGCAGTTGAATATGATGTCACTTCTAGACCAGAATTAGACAGTGGAAATGATCGCGTACATTTATTTTCAAATTTAGGGCCAATCTTTGTGTCAGCTGTGAGCAGGTGTTTCCAGTGCGCCTGCTCCAGTATGAAAAATTGCTTCAACATTGGTTAAAGAACCACAGATAGGCATAAATGTTCATAATTGAAGCTTCAATTCAGGTCCTGTTTTACAGGATAAACATTATGAATTTTGAACTCAAAATAAAGACAAAACATGTCAGTATGAAACATGAAAACTCATTTGAAAGTTTCAGTAACTACTAGTCGAAAGGCATGCAACGATACTTACACAAATAGCGAGCCCCATTAAGTTAAAATGACACTCGACTTAAAAGTTTCTCGTGAGATTAAAAATGTATGGCAGCAGAATTTTAAATTTATGATACAAATTTAACTCACCAAGCTTACACAGGCTTGAACTCAGGTTATGCTTTCGTAAGATAAATATTATGAATTATTTTATGTTCAAGAAAATCGCAAAATGTGTGAGCAAGAACTGAAGAAAATTACTTTAAAAGGTAAATCGAAGTTTTAGTAACTAAAAGGCGAATATGTCTACAAAAGGGCATACGACGATAATTACAGGAGAAGATAAGCCTGCTTGTGCTAGAACGGCATGGAACGTGCACTGTGTGCATGAAATTAAAAATATACGAAGAGAGAGTTTCAAACTCTGCATGACATGTAATTTGACTTACACAACACACCCGTTAAACCAATTATTAAATCCCATATTCCATAGGTCTGTAATCAACGGCGTGTGTCATAAAGGTGTGAATCTTTTAAACCACAGTACCAATGAAATCTACATTTAGTCGTAGTGCTTCTGTAATTCGGCTCTGATTATTTTCACGGCATTTGATATTATATTTTGATGAACAGCGAAACGAAAACCCGCTCGGTACAGAAAGAGCTATGTGCCTTTCTTAATACTATCGCTACTACAACGATGACTACTACTACTAGTAGTAGTAGTAGTTGTTGTTTTTTGTTTTTGTTTGTGACTAAAACAGCAAAAAAGCACTGATAATAAGTAAATTTATCGACGTCTCAATAACGACTCCGAGTTACGTAGCCAGTTAATAAGGCAAAGTTAGATAATAAATTTCATAACCCGTGGACTCCGACTCATGGGAAACTGGAACAGAGGCGAGCGCTGCACTTGCCTGCCGCCATGAAAAACGATCTGTAAAGTTGGCAACGGTATGGGCCAAATAAGCTACAGACCCATAACTTTCAACTTAATAGTGTTAAATTACCAGAAGGTGTGACCCGTGCGTTATGTAGCACGCATAGTTGAGTTGCAAATAGACTATATTCAATATTCTGATGCCAAATTTCCAGAGAACGTGCTAATACGGAGAATCAGGCTGTATGTAAAGATAATATTAAAACGCATCTCACAGAAACAAGCCTAGGCCTACATTTGGTGCGCAAGCTTTCCGTGCGATGGAAATTACAGATGGCCAATTATAATTTGGCATGATATATTTGGCACGGGATATATTCTAGAAACAGCCTAACAGAAACTAAGGCAGATCGTTATTATATATTAACAGTTATAATGATGATTATATGAAACTCTTACGTTATATTATAAATGTGACCTAACCTGAACTTGAGAAACACTAGTGGGAAGTGTGCACAAAGTACGTCACTACTGTGTATACTTACCAATTTGTGACTTGCTACCCTAACTCTATCAATACAGGCAAGTACTGGTAGAAAGGTATAACGAGTTCTTCTCGGTACTTCTTTTACGACGTAGTTCTCGTGAAATCAATCCATAATCTTACTAGCCAGGGGCGGCTAGCCCGTAAGGACTGTACTGCTGTAGCCCCCACTTAGAAATTTTGAAAAAAAAAAAATTAAATTAAATCTCTGAATAAAACTTTTCATTGGGATATTAGAACATTCGTTAAAACAATATGAAGCCTGCGGAAAGCGAGCGGGCTGTGCCTGCTCAGACGTTGCGCGTTGGTACAGCGCAGCTTGGCCGATTGTTGGGAAGACAGCGGCGGCCTAGGTCGCGGACAGGGCCTGTTGCCTCCATCTGCTTGGTGTGCCTGGAAGATGGAAACAGCAAGATCCTCCAAAACGTCGGTAAATTATTACCAATTTACACGACGTCATAACTCAGAAGATTTCAATCTTCAAGTTTTATGTATCAATGACACAGTTTCACGGTGTTCGTGTGAAGGAACACAAGAATACACTCCGTTGTTTCGATCAGCAACAATTTCTTCTTCTTTTTTTTTAATATGCTTTAGGCAATACACTTAAGACATTGCCTTCCACCACCGTGACAGCACCTGAGGTACAGTTCAGTCACGCGGACCTGGTTACGGTACGTTGCACCTACGTGCAGATGTGACTTACTTAGAACAAAACTTTATAGCGTGGTATAAGCAAACAGCAACACAAAGTACCAGTTGTCTCGAAGCTAATACACTCTACCTGCCTGCTCACTAGACTTCAAACTGTGTATGAATTTCTGTCATTTTAAATTTAATTTATATGGCACAATTTTAATTACCGCTTTACACGTGTGCTTCTGTGCATCTGGAGTGTAAGCCAGTAAAAGATGTATAGGGACGAAAAATGTTCAATATAGAAACCGTAGAGAGGAATGAAACAAGAAATTATGTCCAACGTATTTCTCCAGTAGTTTGTAGGATTTTCTAGATAAATTAATTCAATGACAGATCATTAAAAATATATTTTGGAAACTGAATAGTGAAACAGTGTTTTTCCGGACACATACAAATATTCTCAAAAATGCGCAGAACAGACCATCTTTAAAGGTAAAAGTTAAAATTCACCCTAGAACAGGCCATGAAGACACACAAGGAAAGTACAGTTATAGCTCTACTATTTCTTTAACCTCCGCTAGAGGCGGGTGAGTGGTCAACACCACGCCCCGGCCGTTTTTTCTCCAGATATGACCCGGTGCCCATTGTACAGGAGGCTGGGTGGGGCCCACAGCTAGTCTGGACGGGTGCGGAAAATCTCGTCTTCACCAGGGTTCGATCCCCGCACCTTTCAGCCCGGAGCAAGTCGCTATACCGACTACGCTATCCCAGCCAACATAGAACACGTTTACTTACTATAATGTACCTTCCTTTACGGCAAAAACCACTTGTCTTAAGTACAGAAGTTTATTGCACTATACAGCGCGCATTCTTCCATTAAAATTCGGTCTAAACAATAGTTTCATCATTACAAATGACGCAATTAACTGTGGATGCTAAACCCATCAAACGTACTTTAGACATATATCGTAACTTTAACCATAAAATCCATTAGAGGACAAAGAGACCTAATTACGTAGAATCGGTAACGTACTTTATGCAACACAATTCATTTCCTGCGCGTTATAAGGAACATCAGGGCGTGTAAATTCTGCCTTATGAAACGTAGTTGTATGTGTTTGCTGGTAGTTCCCGTGCGAATAATTGGCATGTAGAAACAATATAATATTTAACCAAATAAGATGTATTTATATATTGGAAATTTTAAAGCACTTCTGGATATACAGTGACCTTATCAGTATATCATTTTTATGTGTTGTCCACCTTCAGTAATAGCAATAGCGACGTTGTCAAATGAAGAGGCTAGAGAAAACTCCAAGTAGAGCTGGCCATAGGAAAAAATAGGAGATGGCGGATATTTTCCAACGTGTTTAAGCGTCTGCCCTTGAAACTTATTGCCTGTCACAGCAGAGGCGATATTAATCGGAAATCGTTTTCTGCGCAGTTTGAAGGAAATGTTAGGGTATTACCGTATCAATATATATAATGGTGATCAACAGATGGGAAGCAACGTGTAAATAAGAAACAAGTGCTTCCTACCGGGTTTAAATTAGAAACAACTTTGAAATCGACAGTGCAGGAGGCCACGGAAAACACATGGAATATGTTAGCTTCCCTTGGCCTCAGGTTGAGGTAAGGTAAAGCTATTCCATGACACGCCTGGACAGGCTCCGAGGGTTCCAGGAGGTTAAGGCTCCCAGATTTCCAGACAATCGGCATAGGAAGGTGGTAAGGTTGTCAGCCCTAAGCACCGGCCGGCTTTGTCCCCCCCCCCCCCCATAAATATTCATGGTGCTCATTTCTGTTACAGGCTGAGTCGACCCCAGGACCGTAGTGTGGCCGGAAGGATTATGTCAATGAAAAATTCCAATCGAACCCGCGACCTTCTGGCTTGTAGCGCAGTCCCTCAACCAACAACGCAACAGCGTGCCCCTCTCCGATGGAGGCAGCACTGTCAATTTTTATCATTAGTCTCAGTCGTTAAAAAAACCATTTTTGAGGAGTTATTGAAAACAAGCGAAACTGCCATCAAATGCCGAATCATATGCTTTCTGAAAATGTTTATCTTGAATTGATCCGTTCGGTAATGTAACAGATCATGACGTCGTAAACAAAAATTACCGTATTGATATGTGATGATAAAGAAGTAAGATCTGAGACGGTCAAAGCGGTGTGTTTTTTCAGAATACGGCCGTACGGATTGTGACAGCCGGCGGATTTATAAGTGGATATTAAGGATTTGGAAGAAAATACTTCCTGCAGCTTCTGGGGGTGAAGTGACCTGCACCATTGATATGGCGGCAGCATGTTCCCCTGAAACACATGACGTTATAACTCAGAAGACAATAAATTGAAAAATTTGACGAGTTTTTTTTTGTAGAAACTGCCCAAAGTGAATGTTTAACAGATGATTAATGTACAGGAAAGTCACGAAAAACTTGTGACTCCGAAACTGCTGAGGTGATATCCATTCAATTACTTGCAGGAGTACGATATCCTTGATAATAACAGAATGAATTAACGGCAATTCGTATCTACCAAATACTGTGGTCTACTGGGACATAATACGGTGTACTGTGGTAGACGGGTACCACATATATCACACTGTAAGGTATGATAACACAAAATCTGAATATGTCTAGGTCCATCCGTAATAACAGCACGATTTATTTTTTATCCTATTAAAATTAGCGGCTCAAAATTTTCATCATATTTTTAGTTTTTCATATTTGATAAAACAGTGAACTCGGTTCGGCATATGTAACGTTGTTGTAGCAAGCTCACCGCTTACAAATTTTGTTCAGCATCTAATGAAATGTCAAATGCCCATAAATCGAGGATACGTTTGTCACAAATGGATTATAATTCTAGACGCATATAAATTTGAAGTCCAAAATATGCAGCAGAATGCTTCACGAGAAACTGTCTATCGCTCGGCTAGCCTGCAAACTCCGATACACAGAACCCCATATAACGATCGTCTTTCAATGAAGACTCTTCAACACACAGTCAAGTTTAGAATGGTTTGTAGAATCCCCTCATAATGTTTCTGTACTTCTATCCCTTCAGCGAGTTTGCCCAGTTACAACTTCAGCAAAGCGCCCGAATAAAGTAAATGCCAGTATCATTTCCACTGCTATCAACTGAACGACAAATGCAACAGATTAACAACTATAAGTACAGTCATATAGCCTATACATTCTACAAGAGGGTGTATATACGTATATACATACACGAAAAGCCAAACAAAACAATGAAGGCTACATCATAATACGTCCAGCAGTACATTCTAGGAGTAAGCTTACCACAAACAATTGGCCTACACAGCTCAACACTTCACGAATACAAACGGCTATGACTGCAACTCGTGAACAAACACGCACGTACCAAAACATTAAAAACCAGACTAGGAAACCAGCTGAAATTCATAATAAAGACCCTTTTTTCACCTTTATCCCTCATTCACGTTCTTCCTTTCATTTATCCCTTTCATTCGTCTCACCCCTTCCTTTCCAACCTAATCTGTGTTATGTTCAAACAGTCAATTAACTTATACCTTCATCCTGACAAATCACAGGCTTGCACAGGGACTTGACACAAATGTAAGTACGTGAAAACTACACGTCTGATGCAAAATAACACACACATAGCCAATCATTAACCTAACTTGTTTGGTCCTGGGGTTTGTTTGCACGTCGGGAGATGAGAAAAATCCAGAAACCTAAAGCAAATCGAACCTCTGTCCTTCAGTCTGTGGGCTGTCACTAGCTGCCTGAGGGGTATATCAGTTAATAATGTTACTGGAAAAAAATTTTCCAGCTTCAGCTTTCCTAAACGTTTCTGGTATAAATAAACATCTGAAGTTATCACTAAAATATACAAACGAAATTAAGCATCCACGTCAAGACTGAACTCAGTATTGCAAAGTGTAAAGAGATCTGGGAATGTGTGTAGGGATCAACACTGTAGTGTACAATGCGTAATAACTGTAGAGAGGGGTAGAGTCTACGTTGTTTGGTACTGCGCACTGAGAATTTGGAAGTAATCAGCTACTTCAATAAGCGTCTTTCTACCGTCTTCTCTTAATAGCTTTTTGTTACTGGAATTGTTATAAAATTTACTGCCCTCAAACAGTCTGGTGATTACACCCTACTTTCATTTCATCAAACACCTGTGGGAACGAGACATGCACGTTGTTGTTCGCTGTTAATACACTCACAAAAGGAACTATCCACTTTTGTGCAGGTACTAGTATACTTGTATTTCTCTCTTGCTGTCTGTTGACTAACAAGAGACTTATATATATTTTTTACTTTGTTACTTTATTGACCTTGAAACCATTATGTTAATCAGTTAAAGCTTAGCAACCATTCATCAAACCACGTTTAATACGTCAGATACATTTACAAACAGCTTTTCACTCTATGACAAAGCAACTGCCATTACATCCGATTCCGAAGATTTTGATTTCAAAGTCACTATAAATCCAATTGTAAGACACAAAACATATTAAGAACTGCATTTTTCTAACATTATTGAGGCCGGCATCAAGGAGTTTCTTATCTGATACAGAATCCTAATCTCACTCAGATTGTTTATAGTTTTCAGATGTTCTTTATAGGAGATTAAATTTTATGGCTTGTAGTGGCTCAGAATAGGGACCAGTGGCGGATTCTTGTGAACAAGGTAGCGGAGAATTATTTTCCATAGAGGGTACGGGGATTTCTTGATTGTATGAGAAAATATAAGTTTCTAAAGCAGGACTCTGCACCAGGCAGTTAAGTTACGTAATAACTCGCAGACTGAATGAATGCAGCAGATAGGTCAAAAGACGGCCAATTCTGCGTAAAGCGTGTTTTGTAGATTAATTTTACATCAAAAGTTAGATTTACGGAGGTGAATCAAAAAGTGAAGTGAATTTGCCTACAGGTGCGCTGTAATCGAGGCACTGCCAAAATTAGCGGTTGTCCCAATAACTAAAATCGCCACGAGTCAGTGTCAGGTTTAGTTAGTGTTGTTTTTGTTTACAAATCTTTTTTTAAACATGGCGGAACCGCTTTCGAATTGTACCGTTGTAGAACAGCGAGCTGTGATCCTTTTTTTTTTTTTGTGGTCAGAAGGCCTTAAAATATTTGAAATTTACAGAAGAATGTTAGTGCAATGTGGCGAACCCTGCATGGCACAGAAGGGGGGAGATCTTTTGCTCAACGACAACGCACGTCCGCATTCCGCGGCAGCTACCTTTGAAGCAATCAGGTAGCCGCAATTTGAACTACTCCCACACGGCGCCCCCCCCCCATATAGTCTCGACCCAGATCCGTCGGATTATTACATGTTTGGACCATTAAAAGAAGCCTTGCGTGGCCGAAAATTTGCCAGTGACGATAACGTTGAGGACGTGATGCATATTCGGCTTCGATCACAACCGAAAACTCTTCGCAGATGTAATCAGAAGGCCTGTGAACCGATACACAATATGCATTGAAAGAGGGGTGATTATTTTGAGAAATCATACAGTTCGCATTTGTCATAGATACTTGTACATCAGGTAACTAACATATTTATTTTGCTTTTTGACTCTGCCTCAGCCGATTGCAGTGGCCGCGCGGTCTAAGGCGTAGGTCTGCGGCCGAGCGCTTGCTGGGATCGTGGGTTCGAATCCCACCGGGGGCATGGATGTTTTTCTCTTGTGAATATATGTGTGTTGTCAGGTAGAGGTCTCTACGACGGGCCGATCCCTCGTCCGGAGGAGTCCTACCGACTGTGGTGTGTGTCTGAGTGTGATCACGTGAAAATAAAAACCCTCTACACCTACTGTGAGTAGGTAGAAGAGGTAAGGACTACGAAACGAAACGACTCTGCCTCGTATAAACTTTCTTAACCTTTTAAAGCCTAGCGGTAACTTTACGTACCACCAGGTTTAACATTAAAAAATTCTACGTGGTGCCCACATTGCGTTTATGTGTTTTGTACGGATCTCGGAACAAACAGCAACTTTTGCCTTATAAAACATGAAGAGATTGGTTTTTATAACCGAAGTGGAGAGTGTTTACAGCGCGGTACGCACTGAGTCCTTATATAAAACATATACGCTTGGTCTTTAAAGGGTTAAAATGATAAATATTCTGCAGACAAATATTTTAACCTCAAGACACTTCTTCAGAACAGAAACCGCGCCTACTAACTGCGATATAGGATGGATTATATATATAATTCTTTGATATGGCTGTATTGAGTCAGAATTACAACGTGTGAGCTTTAAGATTTCGGAACTGTATGTGAATAAGTCGGTGTGTGTGCCTCCAACACGTGTTCAGGCAATGCTGTACGCGTTCTCGGACGGCACTTAACGTTGAACGATCCACCTCCACTATAGACACAGAGCGTCACTTGCTCCTAGGCGGTAAGCAGCACGCAAGCCAATTATTGACTTATTTGCCACCACGACTACTGCTGCCACCACCACTATCAAACCCATGACGAGAAAAGGGGTCGACTAAAGCTAGAACCGCACAGGGCGTATTTCTCAGCTCCAAGTTCCAACATTGGAGCCAGCGGTGCGGCATGAAATGGAACAGAGTTTCGAGTTTTATGGCTGCACGAGCGCCAGACCTGACGTCGTCGTCGTCATCATTTGTTGTTGCTGCTGCTGTTGTTATTATTGTGTCGTCGACATAATAATAATAATTATAATAATAATAATAATAATAATAACAGCCACTAACATAATTGTCGTTACGCACAACAGCACACTGCTTCACGTCTTCGTCACTACCGTTGCACTGTTACGGTGGTGCAGTTGGTTGAGGCACTGTGCTATAAGCCGGTAGGTCGCGAGTTCGATTCCCGATGGTGTCCTTAGAATTTTTCATTGACTTAATACTTCCGGCCGTACTATGGCCCTAGGATCGACTCAGCGTCTAACAGAAATGAGTACTAGGAATCTTTCGTGAGGTTAAAAGCGGCCGGTGCGTAGGCCTGACAACCTTACCACCTTCATGTGCTGATTGTCTTGAAATCTGGGAGCCTCAACCTCCTGGAACCCTCAGGGCCTGTCCAGGCATGTACAGGGAGTGCTTTACGTAACAACAAATATTTTCAGAGACGCAAAAGACACTTAATATATGGGGGGGAAATAAGAAAGTAATAAAAATATTTAGCGGGGAAGCCCGAAGAGCCAGACTTTAGGTTTTTCGCAGCCGTCATAGATTGTAGTATAACAGACAGTCGACAAGTGCCAGTAGCTTTAGGACAAACACTGAACATGGAAGCAACATTTTGCTCTGAAGTTTGATGTGAATTTATCGAACTGCATGGTGTTACATCCCGAAATACAGTAACCAACATCATCTGGAATTCCTACAAGTACATGGGAGGATAATATTAACATGGATGTTAAATAAATGAGAAGTGAGAACGTGGAGTTGATTCAACTAGCTCAAGATCGCGTTCAGTGGAAGAATACTGTGAATACAGTAATGAATTTTTTGGTTCCATAAAGCATGATGGTTTTACTGAGCAACTCGGCTGCATAGTTTCTGGATAAATATACAAATTTTTCCTTCGTATTTGCAGTTTTAGTAAGGGCGACTATAAGCTGCAGTTACTACAGTTTGTTAACCACTGATCTACACTACTGAGTCAGATGTTTAATTTACGAAACATGACATTATGTTCTCTAATACCTGTCCAAACGCTTGTTATTTTGAGTCATAACCGCCTTTCGTGCGCTTCAAATATTTTCCCTATTATGTGTCAACACATGAAATGCCAATTCATTAAGCAAGGGTCACACGACATCCCCTCCACTCTGCCTTCGTGACTCCTAACAGTGTTAATTTTATGACAATAGGAGTATTAATCTGCTTTTAGATCCGACAGCTGCACAGATAAAACCTAGTAATATTTTAAATTAATCCATAAAATACATATTTACTTACTTATTAATTCTTTTGTTACCGTGAGTGAACCTTTAAATATAATGTTTTGTATTCCTTTCCATCAGACTCAGAACCCAGTAAATGACTGTTCCTCAAACACTACACAAACTAAGCAGTTGCCACAAGGATTATTATTATTATTATTATTATTGATAAGACTGTCCTCGGAGCCCTGCAGCTTCTAATGTCCCGGATTGTGGGGTCAGTAAAGTGACTAGGTTAAGGGGGTAACTGACTAACTCCATGGAGCAGAGCCCTTCTTGAGAAGCTAACAGTTTCTCAGCTAGTCAAGAAATTCCCCGTATTTTATGGAACCCGGAGGTTCATTACCGCATTCACAAGAGCCCCCCACCTGTCCCTCTCCTGACCCAGCTCAATNGCCAAGCAATATTCGTGTAACGTAACACTGAAGCGCTTTCGCGTAACCAGTGTTGCCGTGCAAACGCAGTAAGTATTAAACATTATGAGTGTGTGTTTGTATTCTTGCCTTAGTTATCCGGCATGCAAATAGCATCTTTTCTGCACCGTATTATATTACCTTCTGTGGCCTCTCTGGATCCACCAAATTTTTCCACATTATCTCGAAAATGGCATGATTTCTGGAAAAAAATTACTGAAGATAAAATATGTGGTGTGATTTTCTCTATAACTTTTACCTGAAATATTTCTCATTCTATGAAGAATTCGGAGAGATACTGTCATAAATGTATATAGGTGTTCATGTTAAGTACCCGTTATTCTTATGAGATTTTAACAAAACTTTAATTTTCTCGACAGGTTTTGGAAAAATCCTCAAATATCAAATTTCATAAAAAATCTGTCCAGTGGGATCCGAGTTATTCCATGCGGACAAAGGTAGTGGTTGCCTTCCACAATTTTGGGAAAGCGCCTAAAAATGGAACACAGTTCAGATATAAAAAACATCTTCCGCAAGCCTTTAAGGTTTTTGAGATCACCAAAATAAGGGAGAGAGAGACAGAATTGTTATTCTGCGTGTATCCTACAGTTCCAAACTTGTTATTTCAGACTTGTTTCTTGATCTAGACAAGCCCCCAATTAAGTTCGGCCGGTCTGGTTTGTGTTGTAATATTCCAATAAAACAAGCTACTTCTTGTTTCAGTCTGTAAGCTAGTAACCGGACTCTGTGGCAAGTTTCATGCCTTTCAAAGGCAGCTGTCGATGTTAAGCGGGTTGGGGGACGCCCAGTATAATTGTTCAGGATGTTTCCTTCACACACATTGTGTAAATATAAGACAACCTCCCTACGACACAACCGCAACTCTTCGATTGCCACCCTTATTGTAGTATTCCTGGGGGGGGCTTTTAGCAAGCTAACATGAAAAGATATTCTGTGGGGTTGCTTGTCCATCTACTTGACAAACGTTTCCCATTACTGGTATAATTAAAAATGCTAATATTCATTTCGGAATTACTGTCTTCTGCATAAATAAAAAAGACTTTGATTTTTGTTTTGTATAGTTGCGAAATTTGGCCTCAAATTACAAGAAGAACGGAAAGAAGGAATTCGAGAAAAGGATGCTGAGGAAAAAGTATTTGGATGTAAGGAGTAGGAAATAACACAACACTGGAGAAAAATGCATAATGAAGAGCTTCATGATTTGTAGGTGTTGTCAAATACTACGTTTTTTCTTTCCATGGCGCAACAGCCCCCAGTAAGCCAGGGTTTCCATGGCGCAACAGCCCCCAGTAAGCCAGGGTTTCCTCATTATCGACGCTTCACTATCACACTCAAGACATACCACACTCGGGACGACTCCTCTGGACGAGTGATTAGCCTGATGCACAGACCTCTACCAGACAACACGCAACACTCATAAGAGACAGACATCCATGCCTCCGGCGGGATTCGAACACACAATCCCAGCAAGCGAACTGCCGAAGACTCACGCCTTAGACCGCGCGGCCACTGAGATCGGCGTCACAATTTGTCACATCTACAAAGTAATTCTGATTTTAATATACTTACCAAGGCAGCATGATTTAGTCATAAGTAAATTCGTGAAATTGTTTCGTGACACACTCAGAACAGCTTCGCGACCCGTAGGTTGAAAAACACTTCTCTATGTGGAAAAACACCTTTAACTTAACCTATGGTGCAAAAACAACTTTAAAAAGTTGATATTTACTGAGACGGTAAACACATTTACTGTGTTTCTGTAACTCGGGGCTGATTAGCGTGTCTATGAGAATCTGCAACTGAAATATATTCGTAGAACTTAGATCCAGTTCCATCTTCGTATCTTATTTGCTCAAGACCAAATCTTATACTATTCTCTTACCAAGGCATAGATCTCTCCAAAAAGCCTAAAATCGTTTAACCACTTTAAAGCGCAGTTGTAAATGTATCACCGTACCTTTTACATTAAAAGGCTGTGGATTTCGCCCACAGAGTGAGTTTATGGCTTTTGTAGGATTTTCGTATTAAACACACACATTTCCTCCGTCATAAATATCAATCAGTTTGTCTTGGTAATGAATATACAGTTACTTCTGTGAAGTACGAGCGGAATTTTTAAATATAATTTCGCGTTTCAGAAGGTTGAACACCGAATTGCCTTTGTCTTTTGCAGTCGCAATACATTGTACACCAATCATTAGTAAGGAACAGAGAGGAACAAAGAATAGTAACACGCCTCTTAGCGTAATTTCGTCCAAAGTGTTCTCCCGTCACCGGTGCAAATTGTATTCCAATTTGGGTTATTCCGGGCAGGAGGACAATATGCAGATTGCATTGCTGCCAGTGTAGAACACGTGGGCTCTGTTTCTTGCCGTCAAGTTGATAGGAAATGCTGATGCAGCTCATGAATGTGTTTGAACTTTCAGAACAGCCTTCAACTAAGTAAGGTCCGCAATACGTTTGCAATCCGGAATTTTAACCCTTTAAAGCCTTGTGGTTACTTCATACACCACCAAGTTTGATATGCGAAAATTCTACGTTCTATCCACACAGTGAATTAATTTGTTCTATATGATTCTCAGGATAACCCGCGATTATTTCTCTACACAGCATTAACTGATTGGTTTTTATAACCGAGATGGGCAATGTTTACTGCGCGGTGCGAACTGAATATTTAACTATAATTCGTGTTCCTCAGTCCTTAAATTTGGCCGTGCTATGACTCAGGTACTTGGTTGCCGGCCTCTGTCCGTGGAGGATCGAGTTTGATCCCGAGCCAGTTCATATGACATTTGTGGTGGACAAAGTAGCAAAGAGACAGGTTTTTTTATTTTAGAGTAATTCGGTTTTCACCTGTTAGTATCATTCCAATTTTCGACACTAATCTTCATTTACATGCTGCTTGTACCAGAAGGACAAATAGGCAAAGCCTGGGAACCTTAAAAAAGCAACGCACTTTCTGAAATCGGGTAGCGTTAAGAAGAGTACCATCACACAGTCCGTAGAACGTCAAGACTTTCGTGCAACAGTACGTACAGACATTGCACTGTTCAGCCCAAAATTCATCTACACGTGCCCTAATATTTGAAGTTCAATTGCTTAAGAACCGGAAACACGTGTATCTCAATTACAAGGACGAATAGGTTAGTGATAGTTAGGGAAGTTACTGTTTATGGTGAGACTCATTTCGAACATGTAATACAATATGTGTGTGGGCAAAATATATAGAGTTCGTATTTTTGAAGCATATGATAATATTTTTAAGCGCTTTCGAAAAGTTGCGAAACGCGACTAAGAGCTTCCTCATGTCTCGAACAACCCCAGCCTTTGTTCTTCCCTTAACCTTTTAAAGCCTAGCGGTAACTTTACGTACCACCAGCTTTAACATTCAAGAATTCTACGTGGTGCCCACATTGCGTTTATGTGTTTTGTACGGATCTCAGAACAAACAGTAACTTTTGCCTTATAAAACATTAAGAGATTGGTTTCTATAACTGAAGTGGAGAGTGTTTACAGCGCGGTACGCACTGAGTCCTTGACAAAGTTTCACATGTTAAACTTTAAGCCTTTAGATAGCAGAAGGCAAGACATAGTGTTCTGCAGACACTAGTAGCAGGCATTCATGGAACTTAACCTTATCTTAATTTCTCCACGAATGTAAAATTGATTTATTACTGTCGTTTCCAAATATTTGAACTTCGTCACGGAATCAGAAATATAAACAAGGCCGACAGCCTTTCTACTCTTACTCAACAGCAGAGTCGGCATATCGGACTGTGAAAATGATTAACAAAAGTGCAAAAGAAAGTCAACATTAATTTAATTTGTGTAAAATTATTCATAAAACCTGCTGAGGTTTATAACAGCCATTGGAAATTGGCCTATTAAGCTCTTCGGCTCAAAGAAAAGCGAAAGCTGCCTTATATAACAAAAGGAAATGTTCCGTCTTGGAAGGACTCCAAAATGTAATTCTTTCAGATCAAGTGTTAAAGAGTTTCATTTGCTCAAAAAATAGAATTTAAGGAACACAGGAGCAACTATGGAAGAGAACTTGAATTATAAAATCTATATAATTTAATTACATGCCTTCAATAAGCCCGTAAATAATATCATACACCCAGATCACTTAGCATTTTTTTAGAGAATTCGGCAATTCGACAAATATTGAGAACAGAATGGCCGTTAAAATAAAACGCAATACCCTACCTTCGAGTACTAAAATTGGAGGATTCAAGTTTATTTCATCCTTTACCTCAAAACAACATAAACTTATGTATCTGCAGAAGGTATACGCAGACATTACAATTGTACACGACATTTCATATTCGTATACGGTTAACCCTCTGAAGTTAAGTGGTTACCAAACTCACCACCACATGTAACACCAAGGAACACTGTAATCTGCACGTACATGTGTTTATATGTATTGTACAATTCCCACAATACACAGCTATTGATTCCCTAAAGGTCATTTACAGACACGTCTCTGTTGAGGAGAAGCAGTGTGTGTCCCATGCCGTAAGACTTGAACCTTTAAACGTCAGACTAAGCTGGACTTCCAAGCAAAATAATGCTCTTTCGGGTATCGTGGAGAACTGAAAATTGTAGCAGGCAGTCGTACAAATTCATAAAAAGGAAAGTAGTTTCTTTTTATGAATTTATACGACCACCTGATAATGGCGTTACGTCGGCCGAAACATGTTGCAGTAATTATAATGAATATATGATATTCGTAGCATTATGTTACACGGACCCTGGCGCAACAGCCCCCAGTGGGCCAGGGGCTCCTTACTGTCGAGGTTTCACGATCACACTCAGACACACCACACTCGGTAGGAATTCCCTGGACGAGTGATCAGCCCGACGCAGAAACGTGTACCTGACAACACACAACACTTATAAGAGACAGACATCCGTGCCCCCTGACGGTATTCGAACCCAAAATCCCAGCAAGCGAGCGGTCGAAAACCCACGCCTTAGACCGCACGGCCTCTAATCGACATAGATTTATTATAGTCTCAGAAAAAGGGTAAATAACAAACCTATCAGGTATAGTCGATACTTGCACTGAATGCTTCTCTCTTACTGCTAGAACTGAAGCCTACCTGTTTCCACTTGACACAACCTGATGAGGATAAAAATCAATGTCACTGTCACATGATCGCTCTGCTGTCCATTCAGACACTGTAGTATGTCCAGATATGCAAACGAGAAGTCGGCCTTCGTCTACAGTTAGACATACAGCCACTATTAGAGAACATGTCATTGTTAAATAACACGTGACACATTCGTGAGACTGGACTTACGATTCAGTTGTCTTTACGAAAAGAATGCCTTAATTAGGACTTTCCTGGAAAAGCGCTGCATAACAACCGAACGGAAAATGTCATCTTAGTAGACATCTCAGTGGTCTTTAAGAAGCTGACAGTAACTCCGCTAGTAAAAATTCTCCTTGCCTTTAACGAATCCGAAAATTTATTATCGTATTCACTAGAATCTCGCACTGTACAGAACTTAAGCCAGCTAAGTCCAGTCTACACACAATTTACTTTTTAGAGGCTCATTTTAACATTATTCTGTAATCTATGCCCATCCTCCAATATTATGTTTTACTGTCAGGCTTGCAAATTTTTCGAGCATTACCGATCATCTTGGGTCATAACGGAAAGTGGGTCCGTTTGCTTCCTCAGGCATAAATGTTCACATTATCCCTCTCGAAGAGTCTATCAAGCCGAGATATGCTGTTGAATTAACTCTGAAATAAACAACTGTTGTGTTTGACTGCAATTTACGGTGATTTTTATTAATCCTGCTTTGTATTAGGGAAGTCCCAGTTTCGAACCTTTATCAGGACATCAGCTGTTCTAACTAACCCTTTGAAGAAGAAGCGCATCTGTTTTATATAAGGACTCAGTGTGTACCGCGCTGTAAACACTCTCCACTTCGGTTACAAAAACCAGTCTCTTAATGTTTTATAAGGCAAAAGTTGCTGTTTGTTCTGAGATCCGTACAAAACACATAAACGCAATGTGGGCACCACGTAGAATTTTTCAGTGTTAAACCTGGTCGTATGTAAAGTTACCGATAGGGTTTAAAAGGTTAAGATACTTTGCTTTCCTCTGGTCAATCCACACCAAAACGCTAGGTTAGTACAACAAAATAAGTGAAGATACTTTAGTCACATTGCCAACTTTTCATATTCGTATGCACGTTTGGATGACACTAAATAAAGTGCTCATTTGATATGAGGTTGTAAAAGCAAGAAAAACGCAAGAAGCGATAAACAATGCCCCAAAACAAATGCTTAACAGTTACAGTTCTATGTTTATATACGTTACAGTCAGCATTGGTAGTAGTTACGAACTGGATCCAAAGGTAGCGGCAGTAGAAGTTAAGATTGATTCGGTATTGCAGTCCCACATTTGTCGAAGTATATACCTCCAGATAGCAGCACCGCTTATTGCGTAATGTTTATCAAATTTATCGGCTTTATACAAATGTAAGTGTCTTTCCACAGTATTTCAAGGTTTTGATGTTAAGTATTTTCCACCTTGTTAAAAAAGAATTCCCCCCTCTAAATTTCAACAATCTTTACGCCAGTACGTAAATAAAATACAGAGAAAGAAATAGAGACAGATTTAAAGAAAACCTAAAAACGTATATGGCCTAATTTTCTGTATAAAAATATAATGTAAAGCGTAACAAGTATTTCTCCTAATTTATGATTCCGATCATAAATACACGAATTGATGAAGTATGTATAACGTCATGCAGCATTTTTCTATTGTCTAGTGTAATCTGATGGGCCGGGATAGCTCAGTCGGCATAGCGACTCGCTACGGGCTGGACGGCCCGGGGTTCGAATCCCGGTGGGGGGCGAGATTTTCCGTACCCGTCCAGACTGGTGCTGGGGCCCACCCAACCTCCTCTACAATGGGTACCGGGTCTTTCCCCTGGGGTAAAGCAGCCGGGGCATGGGGCTAGCCACCCCACTCCCTTCTAAAGCTGAGGCTAAAGGAAGGGTAGAGTTATACCTCTACTCCCCCGTGGGCCTTAGGCCTGTAGAGGGTCCCCTTTAACTTCTTTCAGTGTAATCCGAGACGAAAGTGTGCTCCAAGTATTTTTTACATGCAGGTATTAAATAAACATAAAAATAAAACGATATTATTTACTCATAATCTTCAAAGAAAATCTATAAAATTAACTAATACGGGATTGAATACAATAATTCAAAATATCTGTAGAGCTAACAGGGAAAATGAGAGTGCAGGCGTTCAATAAAAAAACGTCAATATTGTGCATGAGGAAATATTGTACTTCATTTCAATGCCGTCCATAAAGCTCACGTAGTTCCCAAATGTAAAGTTATAACCGAAAGGGTGCTGAGTTTCCATAATACAATTATTCGCTTACGTCCATAAACATGACACAGTTCACGTCTTGAAAATCAAGTTTCGCAGACACGTGACTAACTATACATTCAGGTCTGCATGCTTGAATCATGTTAACAGAAAACTGCCACAGGAGACGACGATATGTGATTTCATGCCAGATGAGAAACAGAGAAAATTTACTGTTGGTAAAGTTGGCAGGAAAATGACAAACGTGGCATGGCAGAATATGTGATATAAGGTGGTGCAAGCAGCAGAAATTTCCTCTGAAACATTGGTAGAGTTCACTATTTACACATAACGCAATACCTGTAGAAGGCTCACAGGGAATAAGACATAAGTCATTAAGAAAACTTACGCGTCTGGTTGATATCCAGGGCGATTCAAAAAGAAAAGACAATACTTTGGGGGGTGATAACATCGGTCACCATGAAAAAATCATATTAGTATGTGTAATTCTGAAATGTTACCGAGATATAGCTGTTTGAATATACAAATACAGAAGCATTGTGAATGGTAATAAAGAAAGAGGAATTACTATTAGCTTTAATTTCAATTTGATGTTTCAATGACAAATTTGTTGCACAGAAATGACAAATTAGTTACAGTTAACAATAAATGTTCGAAAATCCCACCGTCAACGTAACTTCACTTTGCAACTCGTGTGTGAAGATCGCGTGTTGTCCTTCTGAGTTGATCTTCACGTTTCTTTCTGCGGTTAGCAGCATCCAATATGCGAGCGAGCAATTCGTCTCGTATGTCCACCTTTCTTTTGTAAACTTCGTTCTTAATCCAACCCCACAAACAAAAATCTAACGGAGTTAGGTCTAGAGAAGAACAACACGCGACCTTTGCACACGAAATTCGAAGTGAATTAAGGCTGACAGTGGGACTTTCGAACATTTATTGTGAATTGTAACAAATGTGTCACTTCTGTGGAACGAATTTTTTATTTAAACGTTAAAATCAAAATTAAATTAACAGACAGGAATTTCTCTCTCTTTATTACCATTCACAATGTTTTTGTATTTTCAGATTCAAACAGATCTATCTCGGTAACCATTCAGAATTAAATAGATGTTCGTATGAGTTTTTTCACAATGATCGATACTGTCATCTCCAAAAACATTGGCCTTTCATTCTGAATCACCCTGTATAGGTCTCATTTATTTTACTCAGTTACCGTGATTATATAGTGTCGATACACATGGATGAAAAACAGTATGGAGCACTGGTGGGATAATTTTGACAGAGGAATGTGGCAGCTGGGGAAAGAAAGTCTTCCTAGTGCCACTTTGCCCATCACAAATCCCATAAGGACTGCTCTGGGATTGAAACCGGGCCACCATGTTAAGGATGCAAATTTTACTGAAAGCATTTTTCAATAAGATGAATATTTACCGACACAAAACCCAAAATCTTCTCTGACTCCTGTGTGTGATAACTGTACTACGAATATCCATGTGATCCGAGGGGCTGCGCGGTCTAAGGCTTAGGTCTGTGGCCGAGCGCTTGCTGGGATCGTGGGTTCAAATCCCACCGGGGGCATGGATGTTTGTCTCTTGAGAGTGTTTGTGATGTTAGGTAGAGGTCTTTGCGACGGGCCGATACCTCGTCCGGAGGAGTCCTACCGACTTTGGTGTGTGTCTGAGTGTGATCAAGTGAAAATAAACAACCTCGACACCTACAGTGAGTAGGTAGAAGAGCTAAGGACTACGAAATGATATCCGTGTGCTAGCGGGCTGACACATGCCGTAAATAGTAGGATATCTGTATACAGTGTGGGTTCAGACGTCTTATAAATAACTATCAATACAATGTGAGTACATAATATAGATTTATCGCTTTTATTCTTCGCCTAATGATGTTAAGACGCTTACATGATGAGGTCCGATATCCATGTAGACACGCAAGGAAGAGACGAAAAATAGGCAGCCACAAAATTTTGAGAGGAAAATGTCAAAGAAAGAGACCACTTGAGAGATCTAAATGTATTTCGAAGGGCAACCTCTAAAATAGAACTCAAAAATAATAAACGCAAATGATGATTTAACCCTTTAAAGACGAAGCGTGTCTGTTTTATATAAGGACCCAGTGCGTACCGCGCCGTGAACACTCTCCACTTCGGTTATAAAAACCGATCTCTTAATGTTTTATAAGGCAAAAGTTGCTGTTTATTCTGAGACCCGTACAAAACACATAAACGTAATGTGGGCACCACGTAGAATTTTTTAATGTTAAATCTGGCGGTACGTAAAGCTACCACTAGCCTTTAAAAGGTTAATTCAAATAACTCAGGATGAGAGTCCAGCGAGGGGTCGATTTGAACAATATCATGTAGTTACACGAAAATAAAAGCGAAACGATTCTTCAGCATTTAGCAAGTACAAGTATAAGCCTTCAAAGAGAGACTATGAACCACGGACTTACACAGAGATCGAAAGAGTAGCAGTAGAACCCTGAACTTGTATTTGCAAGATATATGGTTCGAATCTTTTCCGGGTCAGAGACTATCCTCACTGGAGGTTTCGTTGTTTGTTTGAGCTCCTCCGGGCATATTCCGGGATAGTTCCTCGATTATGTAATGGCCGTGTCCTTCCAAGTCCTTTCCAGTTCGTCAAGAAGTATCCATTTGACGGTGTATAGTCACACGCATTGACAGCGTTGTAAAATAACACACAAAAAGCGAGCGAAATGACTAAACCTTAGGAAAAAGAATGATTACCTAAATTGTATAGTATAGACCGTCAGTCAGTGTATGTGCAAGAGTGAGGAGAGCTCGTCTGTAATGGCATAAGGCCTCAAATGTCATCCTGTCTTAAATATATACATTACAAATAATTTTAGAGTAGCATAAATATAAAAAAGAGCATATAACATGAAAGTTTTCATTAGAAATGAAAACCTGTCCTAAGATGTTTACATGTAGAGAATATGGTTGACGACAGGACAACGAGTCGGCATGGATGTCGAAAAACAAAAGAAACGCTAAACTCTAGCTAGACCACAAATAAGAATGGACTAACTGTAATTTCGAAGAGTTGAACGTTTTATAAACCACATGCTGACAACTCCTAACCCTGTCCTTAACCCCATCCACCTTTAACTTACTACGAAGTCTTTCTCGGAAAACTACTTTTGTACTTCCCGAAGTTTCATTGTCATGTCTTCTTCCATTCTTCCGAACCGAAATTTTGTATGCGATACCTTATCTTCTACACTTTTCTTAGCCAATTATGGAGGGTAGCTGAGAATATATTGAATAAGCAGTCACGGACAGCCGACAAGGGGTGGTCCTCCAGCGTCGGGCTGGGTGAGGTGCTAACAACTCCTCACCGTAAAAAATTACCATGTTTTGAAACACTTCACAAGGCCTTGGACTTGGGACTGATTCTTTGGTACAACCTAAGCAACGAACGGATTGATATGGCTCAAGACAGGGACAAGTGGCGGACTCTTGTGAATGCGGTAATGAGCTTTCAGGTTCCATAAAATGCGGGGACTGTCTAGACTAGCTGAGGACCTGTTAGCTTCTCAAGAAGGACCCTGCTCCATGGAGTTAGTTAGTTAGTTAGTTAGTTAGTTAGTTGGATGGATGGACGGACAGACGGATGGACGGACAGACAGACAGACGGATGGACGGACGGACAGACAGACAGACAGCTAGATAGATAGATAGATAGATAGATAGATGGATGGATGGATGGATGGATGGATGGATGGATAGATAGATAGATAGATAGATAGATAGACAGATAGATAGATAGATAGGTAGATAGACAGATAGATAGATAGATAGATAGACAGATAGATTTTTCTTACTGCACGTAGAGGGTATCTCATGTCCCATGATTTAATCGCCCTAACAAGATTAGCCATTTGAAACATAAAGCGTATTTAAATAAAACTTAAAATGTCAATTCTTACCTCACATAAAATACACAGAGTCTCCATTAAAAAGGCAAATCGGTTACCGTCACGTAAGGCAAAAGGCAAAGCCGCTGTTTATTCTCAGATCCATAAGAAACAGATAAATATATTCTGTGGAATCACTGCAGAGATATTTTATGTTAAACCAGGCTGTACCATTAAGCTTCATAAAGTTAAGTCTTTACAGAAACTCAGATATTTTGAATTATATGTAGAAGCTGGGATCCCCCACACTATAACCATTACCAGTATCAGTTTGTCTGATGATAACGACAATAACGGTTGTATATTTCGGCGACCGAAGGAATGTTTAATATCTAAATTCAGAGTAAATGAAAATATCAAGATGTGAAACATTTAGTTCAATTCTATTGTTTCGTTCCAATATTAAAACACACGAACTTGGCGATAATCATTAGGTTCGTTCGAAGGCAAAAATTAATTTTCTTTCGTATTACACTGGTACACTGTAGGCTACCACTTGTTCTGACCTGTTCTGACACTCAAAAACTCTCCGTTCTGCCCACATAATAATATTCACGTGTTTCATACGATTCACAAGGAACAGGAATTGTTTCCTTCAACAGCATTTACAGCTAGTCTTTTCGTGTGTCCTGGGCGTGTTTTCTCTGCTGTAGGAACCGAATTTTCAGGTACCGTTTAATAGAACTGGCGGCTGTGTTAGCGCAACCGGTATAGTTCCTCGCTACGGGCTGGACGATCCAGATTTCGAACCCGGTTGGGGGGGGGGGGTGTGTGAGATTTTCCGAACACATTCAGACTGGCCCCGACGCCCACCCACTCTCCTGTCCAATACGTACCTGGCCTCTTTCCCGGGGGTAAAGCGGCCGGGGCGTGGCACTGATCAACCACCACGTTCTAGCGCCCGGATCCAGTATGGGTACACCTACACTGTGCCTCTCCTCTGTGTCTGCTCTGCATGTTATGGGACAACTTTTACCTTTATTTACACGAGCTATAGACTTCGAAGAGAAATACGGTTCGCTTACAGCAGTAGGAAAAGAGAGGTGTATAGGACATGCCACTGTTGTTACAGCAACATCACCAGATGCTTCCCGTATCATGAAAGACTTGCGGGGCCACACACACTGACTTACTTTTGCGGCATGACATGTGGTCAGTGTAGCAGGCATCGCACACATTTCCACAAAACACGTTACAGTTGACAGAACCGCCAGAACAGTCTGGAGGAACAAATTGTCACGACATCAGTATTGTAGCTTAATGCCATTCTCTATACACGACATTTTGGAGAAACAAATGTAACATGTCATGTATATATTCTGGTAACTATTACTATAGGAAAGCAGCTTAGTCCAAAATCCCCAAGAGACTGAATATTTTACATTTCAAACAAATCTGCATTTAAAACAGGCACTTACTTAAAGAGAGAAAACACGTCCACAATATTCAACATGCAACATATTATTCGTGTGTATTCGTGCGTATTCGAGACTGGAATGAGGGTAGTGTTATTTCACTGCACAGTGCAAGTACGGTACATCCTATGCAGTTGCTGCACAGTAGATCCATACACTACGCTGTTACTGCACTGTAGATCTATACAGTAAGCCAGTACTGCATAGGACACTAAAGGTCTACACTAATCTGTTAGCACAGTGGATCATATACACTACGCTGTTACTGCACTGTATATCTACGCACTAAGCTAGTACTGCAAAGTACACTAAAGGCCTACGCTAATCTGTTAGCATAGTGGATCCTATACACTAGACTCTTACTGCACTGTAGATCTATACACTACCCTCTTACTGCACAGAAGGTTATACACTACGCTGTTACTGCACTGTGGATCTACACACTAAGCTAGCACTGCGTAGTACACTAAACGCATACAGTAATCTGTTATCGCACCGTGCATCCTATACACTACGCTATTACTGCACTGTAGATATACACTATTCTGTTACTGCACAGTCACTCCTATAAACTACACTGTTACTGCACAGTGGATCCTATATACTACACTGTTACTGCATTGTAGATGTACACTACGCTGTTACTGCACAGTCAATCCTGTAAACTTCACTGTTACTGCACAGTGGGCCCTATACACTACGCTGTTACTGCACTGTAGATGTATACACTACGCTGTTACTGTACAGTGGATCTGTACACTACGTTGTTACCACAATGTGGATTTCTATAGGGTATACTTTTAGTCTTCTTTCTTCCCGGTATAAAACTTCGAACCGGAGACCGGAAAACGGGACATAGTTTCGTAGTTTTCTTCAGCCCCAACAAGACATGACCGCACCCTAACACATCCCGTCCAATTCATAATTCACTAATCATTTCACAATTCGAAGCCAGAGGTTCACTGACAGCTTCGTTAAATAAATCATGAACATTAATATAGACTATACAGACGGCTATATTAAGCAAGCTGCCTCGAGCGGCTGTGAATCTGCCTTAGCCATAGGACGCGCATGGATCTAATCTCGGCCGAAACACAAATTGTCATGGCTAAGGTTTTTGTCTTCCTCAGTTCCCCCAATAAAATTCTGGGAAAGTACCTTAAATTACGTCATGACCGCTTCGTGCCGTATTTTTTCAAATAATTATTCATTATCAGCAGCTCATTGGATCATAAAATCTGAGTTAATGACAGTCATTAAATTTTCTGTAAGAAATAATAATAATAATAATAATAATAATAATAACACAGTTTTGATTACCCTGCCCTATATGTGTATGCTATGCTACCGAACAACAGGCCACTAACCGCATGCAGGCACGTGATATCCGTAAATAGATAGGGCTGCAGGATGTGGGCACAGTGTTTTAATGTTGCAAGCTAAACGCCGTCTATTTGTATCCATTTCCAACTTTTTCTCCCCACAGCACAGCCTGTCAATAAGCTGGGCGACCCGTCGACTGGCCAGGGGCGTAGTTAATACCTGCGGGCTGTGCCTGTTAAAGCAGGTAGTGCTTGAGGGTGGCACATGGCGGTTCGGTTGATTACAGACTTTGCCATTTCTGGTCAACATGAATTCCTCCCCTTTCCTTGTATTTCTATTCTTACAACAGAGGAGGAATTTATAAAGATATGGGCCTTTCAAATTAGTTGCACTGAGAAAATCTTTTTAAACTGTGAACCCGCCTACTTTCATCATTTATTGCTCTTTCTTTTGGTGGGTGTTGTAGTGAAGGGAGAGTTCATAATGCAACAAAACTCAATACATGGCTGCATCTCGCATTGTAAGCATTATGACTATACCGTGCATAAAGTGTGGGATCCTCTCCAACAAGTGTTAATACGTGTATGATTCCTGCAAACACAACATAAGGTAATAAGCTTCAGAAGGCAATGAGTTCCAAATAACTAGACGACTAACTACATGGAATGAGAATGAAACAGTTCTCAGCTAGTCAAAAATAATTCCTACATTTATAAAAACCAAAGGTTTATTTTCGTGTTCAAAACAGTAATTCCCGTCCACACCCTCCAATCTTATTTCCTAATTAACCACTTTAATATTATCCTTACATCTATGCTTAGGTTTTCCGAGTGGTCTTCTTCATTCACGTTTTCCGACTAACACTTTAACTGCTGATATAATTCCATTGTTTACGGGAAATCCTGCCACCAAATGGTGCCACTTCCATTGCCAACAGCAAAATGCATTATCATCTGTTACTCTTGCGATTTAAAATTTATTATGAAATAATCTATAAGTTTATTTTTGTTTCCTGTAATCAAAGTTTTGTGTATAAAATTCGGCTGACAAGTTCATAAGTCCACCACGTTACTAGATGAAAAAAGTACGGCGTTGGAGAGGCGCGTCTTCAAAAGACACAGTATGTACACCAAGTGTCGTAAAAATCGGTCACCTGTTCCAAGAATGAAGTGGGGACAGACACACATAGATATACACACAAATGGCGATCTTAAAAAACTAACCTTTTTCCCAAAAGGAAAATGGTGTTTTGAGATCAACTGGAGGGCCGATGGACAAAAGCCTAAGTGGGTTCCTGGTGCCCGTCTGGAAGCGGTGGCAAAGAAAGGAATCTTCGCCCACGCCAAGAATCGAACTGAGTTCTCCGGACTTCCAACCCATAACCTGATCACTGTTTTTTTTTCCAATGGCGCAACAGCTGCTAGTGGGCGAGGGTCTTCTCAGTATCGAGGCTTCACGATCACACTCAGACACACCTCACTCTGTAGGACTCCTCTGGACGAGTGATCAGCCCGTCGCCCAGACCTCTACCCGACAACACACAACACTGACAACAGACAGACACCCATGTCCCTGGCGGGATTCGAACCCGCAATCCCAGCAAGCAAGCGACCGCAGACCCACACCTTAGACCGCGCAGCCACTGGGATCGGCACCTCATCACTATACTAATCTAAATGCAACACATGTATAGTGGAATAAGACATAAAACAAAATAATTAATTTACTTCATCCAGGAACACGTAAGTAAAAAAAGTCCCATTTGAACTCATTATTCTCGTGCAATGCTACAGAGTATCGTATTTGGACCTGAAATTTACTTTCTCGCCACTTAATTCAATAAAGAGAAGACGTTTCAAGAGGTGACAATGTAATTTGTTAGTATGTTGTATAGTGAAGGAAAAAATGTTTCGACCCAACTTGTTGGCCACCATCATGTCCTTCACGTTCCAAGGGACAAATAGAGGAATTTTGCATTAAATATCAAGCATAAAAATTATTTTGATTTACAGGTTACATTCAAAAAATTGCTAACCTTTTGTTCAGATGAAGTATTGGGATCAGTGTAATAATTTATCATTACTTGTCTCTTTTTATTGCAGTCAAGGTTAAATAAGTTTATTCAATCACAGTCAATGACAGGTCATTTTTATGTTGGAATTTGTTTTCCTTTCTACAATATGCTGTCTCATATTTGGGTCACCGTTACAAAGAAAAGTGTAGGAGGGTCCCTTTGTAGTTGCGCACACTGCATCCAGTTTATGAATGATTCATTAGGGGGTTGGGGTTGAAGGGGTAGATGGTGGAATACAAATTCAATACTTCCTGCTCCATAACAAAGACTTCGCTTACTTTATGCTCAGACCTAATACGCTGTATGTATAACTTTACGGCCGTCACAGGTGCAGGAATACGGAACTGTTCCGAGCTGTGCCCATTCAAACATGCTTCTGTTCAATTAGAGGGCCTGGGGGAGGTTAGGGGTTCAATGCCTGTGACGACATGGCACACAGATATATTTAAACAAAAATGATGTAACATGTTAAATGCTATGAGTGAGATACATAATTAATAAATATCGGCCATTTTTTTGCTCTCAGTGATTTCTGAATTTCACAATACATGTAAAGACAAATTTTCCTGCTATCCCGTAAAAATTGCACAACAGAAATTATGAATTACTGTGAAAACACAGAAACAATCTATTGAATTTTAACTCAACATGCTGTGGTTTAAATAAAATTAATTCCAGTAAAGCGGTGATTCAGAAAGACAATTTTGGGGGGAAGTGGGTAGTCAGCAAGAAAAATTAAAATAATACTGAATTACCAATTAAGAATATATTAATATTCATTACTGCTAATTACTACGAATATATCACTCCTTAAAACAGCGGTGCACAAATCCCAGTCGCCAGGTAGCCCAGGCGACACAACTGTGTACAATGGCGCCTAATATTTGTGGTTCGTCAGTATGAAATTTGCTCCATGTCACCAGTGTGGAGCCTAGAATTTTCAGGTAGCGCCTAATCTAGTGAAAATTTTGTAGACCCCTAATTTAAGAATTATACAAAAAAATTGTAGTTATTATATTTGCTGGATTTTCGAAATCCCAAATATGCATAACTCATACTAACGACATGTGTTAATACCATTTGTTAGCAGCCTCTACATACGTTACATTCTTATTCCAACTTACTGTCAACAGTTCTCAAAAGCCTCTGTAGTTAGACGTTTTGTGCAGTCACTGAAAATTCCCCAGATACAGATCGTTAAATGATCGAAATTTGTTGCACAAAATAACGTAAATAACAAAATCTGTATCAATTAATTTCATACGCTATGATTGTTATATAAAATAAACTAGGGAGAGTTTTCTCACCCCCATCTCCCGGCCCTAAGTACCTTCCTGAACTGATGTAATTCAGATGAAAAATACAGGCAGTGTGTTCTCTGGTTAAATAAAAGTGTTCAATAAGCACATCTAGCACTAATGGCTGACTCATGCGCGGTAATTAGAGAAAAAGCTTACTTTTACCGTAGCAAAAGAGACTCTATCACAACTTTCAGCATTCCGCTGTCTTTGTGAACTGTTTTGACATGTCGTCAAGGTTGCAAACGTGAAATCCAAGACCCATGAAACGTGAAGTAAATCTTACGTCATAGCAACGTGTACATAGTGGAGAGAAGTAATTTCAGAAGAGAAAAGAAGCACAATTTTTCCTGTTTCCGCTGGGTGGAATTTTCCGATTGTAGTTTTCTTGGTCTTCAAATCGTGTAGTTAAGTATCAATATTTACATACGTATTACCCTCAACAACAATAAATTTTATTATTTTCGTCAAAATAGATGCTACATGTTTTGGTTGGGTGGGCCATTCTCAGGCACTAAAATAAACACGGCCGAAACATGTGGCATGTATTGACGAAACTAATAACATTTGTTGTGGTTGACGGTAAATGTTTGTAAATATTGATATGATATACTGCAATGGGATGAATTCTACAAAACGAGATGTAGTGAAGTAGGTTGACACAGCCATTTCAGCGCAACATGCTACATCCAGTATCAAGTTTGAAGAAATTATGCCCAAATTCTGGCTAAAGTGGCTCACGTACGGATGCAATTCGATCAGGACTATATAGCGGGTTGCAAGGAATGTGACCACCATAACCACTGGAAGGGGGAAGAAGCGTGCATGAGACGCGTATCGTTCAGATGCCTTCACTTTAATTAATGCATATTAGAAATGAGACAATTAATTGAGCAAAATTTAAAAATTTCGCAGCTGTGTAAATGAGATCTTCGTTCTTCTGTAATGTTTTGCAGCGTAGATTGGTAGTTACTGACGTTTCGGGACAACCTATCTGCTTGAACCTTTGAGATGGGACGGATAAGGTTGTCCTGAAACGTCGGTAACTACCAATCTACCCTGCGTAACACCCCAGAAGAGCAAAGATCTCACTTAATTGAGCAAATACCGTATTATGAGACTTAAATTTCTCTGGTTTGTTCACAGATAGAAGATAAGTAGATCCTTTAGCTTTCTGAGGTAAAGCATTATGGAAATACTTGCAAAAACCTAAAACTAACTCCATGTAGCAGAGGCCTTCTTGAGAAGCTAACAATTTCTCAGCTAGTCAAAAAATTCCCCGCATTTTATGGAACCCGGAGGTTCATCACCACATTCACAAGGGCCCGCCACCTGTCCCTATCCTGAGCCAGCTCAATCCAGTCCATTCCCCATCCCACGTCTTGAAGATCGATTTTAATATTATCCTCTCATCTACGCCTGGGTCTCCCAAGTGGTCGCCTTCCCTCAGGTCTCCCTACCAAAATCCTGTATGCACCTCTCTTTTCCCCCCATACGTGCTACATGCCCCGCCCATCTCATTCTTCTTGATTTGATTACCCGAATAATATTTGGTGATGAGTACACGTCATTAAAACTTAAAATAAGGTCAATGCAAAAGCTGGAAACTACGAACAATAACAGTTACAAAAAGCAAATCAAGTAGATTAATGTAAATGTAAAATAGGAACAAATATTCTCCATTTAACGAATAACAGACAAATTATCTACACTACTGCAACTTAATTAAGGGAATTTTTTGCGATGTTACATAGCAGTATATGAGAAGCGGTACATTAACATGACTGAGCTTTAATTAATGACATCGGAGGCAACTGAGCGCCTACACGGAGGAAACCTGACACTTAATGACATCCTGCATTGTATTGAAAGGAAGCTGTTCACGTGATCAGACACTCACTCACCCGAATAATGGCAGCATAAGTAACAGGACACGCTAATTTGAATCTCATATTCGCATGACGCGCCATATTTTTAAAAACAAGATCGTCATTGGAGTCGCAGTTGCAAGCCTGAAGTCACGAAGCTCCAAGTTATGTATTTTTCTCCATCGTCCTGTTATTAACTCCTCTTTGATCCAAATAATTTCCTCATCTCTCTATTCACCTTAGTGCGAAAAACCAAGTTTCAAAGCCATACAAAGGAACAGAAAAAAATGACAATGTCGTTTATTTTAATCTTTACTTTTTTAGATAGGAGACAACATCAGCTGAAGTGAGCAACAAATTCAGACACAAGACTATCACAAAATATATAACTTAAAATTGTAGCGGACTGATTTAGTCCACGTCAAATAAGTTACGCACTTTTTGTGGACTTAACTCGTAGCAATCAACACAAATTCTCTTTGTGCAGCGACTGGAAAATACTGCCTTTGCTCAATTGAAAGCATTTGGTGAAATCCCTTTGTGGCTGATATTAATATTTTCAAAGCGGAATGCCATGTTAAAAATGTTCACATACCAGGTAGTTGTGTAAATGTTGATTGCAGTAAGGGCTGCCTGATTTTCACTTCCCACAAAACAAAAGTAAATTGGTTGCCGAATTTATAAACAGCAGCCCACAAATCGATATGCAATATGATTATAAAGAGGAACCAGCAAAGATATTTATTAATTAATAACTCGTTATATAAACAGGGTGTAAAGAGAAAAAGGGCACAGTCATGTACAGGGATATGTAGGCATGCCCACTAAAGTTCCATATTGAAATGATTTCCTGCTAACTAACTAACTAACTAACTAACTAACTAACTAACTAACTAACTAATAGTGCTGTCCTCTGAATTACGGCATCGTACTCGGGAGCTGGTACTAGCATTTCAGAGGAACACATACCTTCATATCTTCCCTGAAAATAGAAGTAATATGTGCTTCGAAACACTGATAACCACCTAACAGGCTAAACAGGGCTACAGTACGAACATGCCCTGTCGTCAGAGCCTCAAATCTCGTACAATTAGCTAAGTAAGTAATTAACTAACCAGCTAACTACCGACTTATGCGACCAACTTCCGATACTATAGTCTCAACACCTATACTGGAATCATTCATTTTGTGTTCACAAAATCGCTCATCTGGGCCTCTTCCATAGCCGGTTCAGTTAACAGGACACCTCATTCGTTCACTCTGTCATTCATTCATTCATTCATTCTGTAGTCTGTCTTACGGCAGGGCCATAGCCTCTTCCGAAACGAGTTTTCCAGAGTGCGATCTAGTGCTTCCTCTTTCAATTTCCAGTGTCCTCTCTTTTCCTTAAGGTCACTCAGTAGATGCTGATGTCTTCTTCCTCGTCTTCTCGTCACTTCTATTCTATCTCTGCCTTTCCTGCAATAACGTGTTTTAGAAGGCAGTTACTATGCAAGATGTGACCAATTCAATTAGCCTTCCTTCTATTTGTTGTACATAGGATATTCCTCTCCTCCTTGACTCTTTGTAATACTTCTTAATTTCTCACACGATCGGTCCAACACATCTTCTACATCCTTTTCCTACACGGCATTTCAAAACTTCCCAGCTGCTTCTGGTCTGCTTTCTAAAGTGTCCACGTTTCAGCACCATACAAGGCCAGTGCACCTATTCCCATACTACTAATGTAACAACACTTCTAGTAATATCAGTATACATATGGGCTTCAGAAATGGCAGCTTTCTACAGCTTTTCCGACAAAGCAATTTACAGGCTTTGCAGCTGCCTCCTCGCCGTTATGTGAAAGACAATTAGGATGCGACATCCATGTACGTGTGACTTCTCTTATAAGCAAATACAAGATATCGCTGGGAATGCTCCCGTGATAGGTTTCGCGAATTCTGTCTAACCACTGATTAAGCAATAACCCTTCGAATCATGGTACTACTAATCAGTACTTCACGCAGGCCATCTACCTGCATAAACATTTAAGAACCATAAGAATCATACCCCCCAGTGGCCGCGCGGTCTAAAGCTTAGGTCTGCGGCCGAGCGCTTGCTGGGATCGTGGGTTCGAATCCCACCGGGGGCATGCATGTTTGTCTCTTGTGAGTGTTTGTGTTGTCAGGTAGAGGTCTCTGCGACGGGCCGATCTCTCGTCCAGAGGAATCCTACCGACTGTGGTGTGTGCTTGAGTGTGATCAAGTGAAAAGAAAAACAGCCTCGACACCTATTGTGAAAAAGTAGGTAGAAGAGGGAAGGACAAAGAAAGAAAGAAAGAAAGAAAGAAAGAAAGAAAGAATCATACCCACCAAAATTGTTTATGGTTTCATGTAATTTTCAATATAAGCACGGGTTTCTTCCTCAAACAACGTTAACCTTAGGCGTAACGTGGGGGCGGAAGGAAGCAAAATTCCCTCACCCCCAATATTTTTTTTCTACCTACGAATAGTTTTTTTTAGCTACTAAGTTGAAGAGGGGAAAATAAAAACCTGAGATGAGAGTGGGGGAAATGGGTGTATGACTGTAAGTGACGCTTATGAAGTTCACAATTCCGGCTTTGTAACTGATCCACAATGTGTTCTCTGTGAGATTGGCGCGCATTGTGTACAGGCCCGGTCAACCCGCAACTCGCCGACAACACTTTGCCCGCAACACTGTATTCTTTTGCCCGCGGAAACACTTGTAAAGAGAAAACGTTTTTTTAACCTTTCCCTGGCAATTCTGAAAAATTACGAGCTGTTTACATATGCAGACATGCGTCATATTACTAGTTTAGTCCGCAAAGGTGCGATAAAAATAGCGATACCCTAGACTGGGTTGTGACGTGCATTCTTTTATCATTTTTCCTGTTATTCTCACTACATTTGGTTATAGTACATGGTGCATAGACAAACACAGCTTAAAACTGTACGTATAATTGTATGTATACTTATTCATTCTTCATTCTGTGTTTTGGCTTCATGTTGCCCATTTGCAGATGAAATATTGCCGAAGTTGCTGGCAACACATTAATGTTTGACCAGGCCTGGTTTAGATTAACTTCAGATTTGAGAGGGTTAAGTGTAGTAAAATGAGGTACGGCCGATCCCAGTGGCCTCGCGGTCTAAGGTGTAGGTCTGCGGCCGAGCGCTTGCTGGGATCGTGGGTTCGAACACCACCGGGGGCATGGATGTTTGTCTCTTGTGAGTGTTTGTGTTGTCAGGTACAGGTCTCTGCGACGGGCCGATCCCTCTTCCAGAGGAGTCCTACCGACTGTGGTGTGTGTCTGAGTGTGATCAAGTGAAAATAAACAACCTCGACACCTACTGTGAAAAAGTAGTTAGAAGAGGCAAGGACTAAGAAACGAAGTTGGTTACAAAATTTGACTCCATTCACAGATATATGAGCCTACCTATATTGAAATGAGAACAATAGAGATAGTTATATTTGCCCCTCACGTTTCAATAAAGTAAAGAATTTGCAAGGGCCTGCGTAACGTATTGCAACATGCAGTTCATAACACTGAGAAGCTGTCGTCTCCCCGGCTATACCCCAAGATGACATAGCCGTCCGCTACCGCTTATTCAATAAATACTAACTAACTAACTAACTAACTAACTAACTAACTAACTAACTAACTAACTAACTAACCAACCAACCAACCAACTCCACGGAACAGAGGCTTTCTTGAGAAGCTAACTTTCTCAGCTAGTCAAGAAATTTCCCGCATTTTATGGAACCCGGAGATTTATTACCTCATTTACAAGAGCCCGCCACCTGTCCCTATCCTGAGCCAGCTCAATCCAATCCATACCACATCCCACGTCTTGAAGATCAATTTTAATATTATCCTCCCATCTACGTCTGGGTCTCCCAACTGGTCGCCTTCCCTTAGGTCTCCCCACCAAATTCCTGTATGCACCTCTCTTTTCCCCGTACATGCTACAAACCCCGCCCGTCTCATTCTTCTCGATTTATGTAATAAATAGACACGTATTAACCTCATACGTTCTGCCATTCCGCGTGCCTTGCCTGCCCTGATGATGGAGGCAGCATTTTCCTCTACAGAGTCACTATGTGACCCCCACATGAACCCACATCCCAGTCATCATCGCAGAGCCATAAGCTCTCATAATAATTCTGTCATTTCCCATTCGAATTTATATAAATTTTGTAGCACAGAACGAGAAAGCTTCATTTTTCGAAGACTTTTTGTTACACTTCAGGCTGAAGCTGAAGTCACGTACATCGATTGCACACTTCAATGACAGTTTGCATGTTCTTCATAGATACATTCAACATTCGGTTTCTTTGATCCTAATGTGTACTATCCACGTCTGCAATTTTCTCAGGGTTTTTGATTCATTAATTGAATTTTATATCACCTCACTTTCTACACGTTGACACTGTCGAACAAAGACCTTCCTTTGAGTTTATTCGTGTTATTTGAGTCGGTACAAGGGACTGCGTTAAGCTAATGCCCTGGTTATAACCTGTGGTGCGCGCCGCCCTAGGGAGCGTATGGAGATCATAAATGCTTGGGGGATGATCGTATCAGTTTGAACCAACTTTAGTATTTCCTCAAAAATAAACAGATTATAGTATGGAATTACATTTTACCCACCGAGTCTGTGACAAAATCGAGGTTTTTACCAGTTGGAATTTATAAAGGAAACAGCGAATCTCACGTTAACAAAAATACAGTACAATTTCTATATTATTTAAAAAGTGTATATTGTACGAGTAATACTGACAAGGAAGCACAGGAGTCACGCACGCACACACACACAAACTCAACAATAGGATACATGTAAGTGCAATGTTAACATTTTAAAGCCTAGCGGTAACTTTACATACGAACAGGTTTAACATTAAAAAATTCTACGTGGTGCCCACATTGCATTTATGTATTTTGTACGGATCTCAGAACAAACAGCAACTTTTGCCTTGTAAAACATTAAGAGATTGGTTCCTATAACCGATGTGGAGAGTGTTTACAGCGCGGTACGCACTGAGTCCTTGTATAAAACAGATACGCTTCGTCTTTAAAGTGTTAAAGACCTTTTAACATAAATATCAAGATGTTTATTTATAATCCTACATGTTTCGAACCAATAATTGGTTCATCTTCAGGGATGTCACAAATTACAATTACACATACAATCAAGCAATATAAATACAACTTTTAAATACAATTGCTTAAAATACAACTGTTAAACTGTTAAAATATAGGTGAAGTCTTAAAACATCAGAGTTGGTAGCCGTCAATACTGGTGCACTGGTTCCAAGCGTACTGCAATTACGGCGGGGTGCATTACTGTAGTTGGTCTTTAACATTGCACGATTCATGACAATGCACGGTTTGAGTAATATAAAATACATGTAAGTGTAAAGAAGCCTGAAAGCATAGGCTTAACTTGGGGGGAGGGGGGGGACGGCAAGAAGGGGCAAATGCCCCCCCTCCAATATTTTTTCAACTTAGGAATAGTCTATTTGGTTACTGAATTGAATAACGGCAAATAAAAAATAGACAGAAAAAAGAAAATGAAAAACTTGCGTTTTAAGGGACCAGTTGTCCCCTCTTTCAAATTTGACTCCTTTGTCAAATAAAGTTCCTAAAACCCACGGTCAGTTTTGCCCCCCCCCTCCCCAAAGTTACTAGCCAAGTTACGCTTTAGCCTCAAAGTATCACAGTTTGGCAACGCTGCTGACCTATATGAACATATGTGTATATTCAACGTGTTCTTGAGGCAGTTTTCTAATTTTATATCTGACTCTTGTGTATGTGAAATATGATATGTTCCAGTAAAACCGGGCGTTTGACTCAGCTAATGTTATGGAGTTTAAAACTGATTTAAGTCAGATTTAAAAATTCACTCCCTATCCAACAGAGAACACGCTGCTTCTCCCACATTCTTCAGGAAAATAATCCCCATATATTGTGAGGATCACAAAGAAACGCATAATGGACTTCTCTGTACAAAATCCAGACTTTCTAATTTTAAATATACAGGTACGCACAGTAACCACTGTGTTCTTGAAGGGTCTAAATATGTCTAAACGAATTATAAACACCTTGAAGTTCTAAAACCGCGAAAGTAAACGTTACGAGGATTAGAGGCGGTGTGGGGATGTTTGTACCACTGGTTTAACAGCGCATAGCAGATCTGGGCCTATAGCATTGTAAAACTTCGGTATTCGCTCACGCAGACATCGCCAAGCTATAATATTGATCTGCCGCTTTTCAGAAGCAGTTTGTATGAAACTCCAGTCTGTCTACCACACACTTTCACGGCACGTTTTCCGAAGGCCAGGCCAATCGAGGCATGCAAAATTAAGTGAAGATTAACGCAGCAACACTTTGGAAACAGAACAGAGAAACGGGTACAGTACTTCATTTTGGCTTATTTCGAACACAGTAATAGCAGACATGAAAATATTCAGCAACACTCACAAACAGGCCCTGTGTAAACTGCTAGACAACGTTCTTCATGATTTTGAAGTCAGAATACAATATTTATGAATGTAATCTTCCGTATGGGCGGAGAAGTGCACGAACGCTGCATTCAACGATTAGATTTAATCAGAAATACAAGCAAAACTTCAAATAAATCTTTAAATACACTGAAAGACAAATTGCCTGTTCAGGACTGGAAGCTTAACACGCAGAATCCATAAACCTGAATGCTTTTCATAATGATCTCAACAACTGTATAGAAATGACCTTAAATTATACATCATGAAAGCGCAAACTAGACGTCATTAGATTCTGAATACTTATCAACGTAAAACACGTTTCTTCTCAGTCCTTTCCTCTTCTACCTACTTGTTTACCAAAGGTGTCGAGGGTTTTGTGATTTCATTTGATTACATTCAAGCACACACCAAAGTCGGTAGGACTCCTCTGGATGAGGGATCGGCCCATCGCAGAGACTTCTACATGACAATACAAATACTGTACAAGACAAACATCCATGCTGCCGGTGGGATTCGAACCCACGATCCCACCAAGCGCTCGGCCGCGGACCTGCGCCTTAGACCGCGCGGCCACTGAAGATGGAAGACGAAATGTACGGCTCAATGGGCGGGTCACTGAGAGCTGGGTGGCTAGACGGACAGAAAGAAAGAATGCAAATAAGAAAGCAAAAACGTACAAAACTTGCAATTTTTTGTTCTGATAGTCGCATGACCTTATATCTTGTAGGCATTACTCCCCTCAGAAACTGAGAAACAAATTTGTAACTATCAGCTGATCTTAAAAGAATCGTTGCAGTGTGGTTCGAATGACTACAATAATTCTGTTCACCTCCCCCCCCCCTTTTTATTGAGACTGGTAAAGGACAGCTCAAAGCAGATACAGTTTTGAAAAATGAAAATTCAGTCAAAAAAGAAAGGTACGTTTGGTTTTGATGAATTCTAAAAGGTTTTGACGATGGTGTATAATATTGTGTGGTGATGGGTTTATGTACTTTATCCATCGTCCGAAGAATAAAATATTAAAACTTAAAATCATAACGTTTCGGAAGCTGGCTCTGCTTTCGTCCTCATGTGAATGGAGGGGGAGAAGAGAAGAACACCTACTCTGTTGGGCCCGTTAGACAGCGCTAGATTCCAGTGATAGAGGTTAGTCCTGTCTAAGGGGCCCAACAGTGTAGTTGTTCTTCTCTTCTCCCCCTCCATTCACTTGAGGATGGAAGCACAGCCAGCTTCCGAAACGTTGTGATTTTAATTTGTAATATTTTACTCTTCGGAAGATGGATAAAGTCCATAAACCCATCACCACACGTTTGGTTTTGATTTATTCGATTAGCAGGATTTCTAATAACCCAGCTTTGCGATGAATGGCCGTGGACGTATGATCTCAGTTCTACTGTCATTTAAAATACAGAGCACATCATTTTTCCCTGACCTGAGTACCGCAGTTGCCAAGGGAAGCCGCACAGTATGCAGGCTGTCTATGCGAAAAAGCCTGCCGTGTTCTGGTGAGGGATAAAAAAACACCCTGTAGTACAGGCATTATATTATGCACTTAGTTATGTATTTTTTGACTAAAGAGAAAAATGTCACTAAAATGAGCTAAACTGTTAGGGTTCTAATTTGTCACCTTAGACACGTGAAAAAATTATTTCCTAAACCTGTTGAATACGAGAATTAAAACTTATAAATTTCCAGTATTTCTTCAGCAACATTATTTCATAGCTATACCCAAATCTAAAGGCGCAGTGCAGCTAATGTACCTCGTTAGGTTACCCACTTTCTCTTTAGGCATGCATATCGATAAAACGTGACAAGTATAACTGAAAGGGGCGTTCCCTTCACAAACTGTAAGAGACGGCTTCCCACGCAATTCGTGCCTGCAAGATCTTGCCATTTTTATCTTTCAGAGTATTCAGTTCTATATAAACCGATATCCACCCTTCACCTACAGTATCAGATTGTGTAACACTTAAATGACACACTTTCATTACAATAACACCATTCTCCATTTCAAACACTTGGTACATGTTTCCTGTTTCATTCCACATGCTACGCATTCGTATTTTATTAACTCCAAACGAGGGAAGACTTAAAATAACATCTAGGGAAATTTAAATCGATCTATTTATTACGCAGATCAATAAAATTAACTTACTGGTTAACTCAATGGATCACAGTTTCCTCGAAAACTTACAGTTCATCAGGTACTCTAGAAATACCCCTTCAAGCAGACTGGTGTTATTGTGGAAACACCAACTCTCTATTTCCGTTACTTTTCTTTGCACTCGGAATGCTCGAGATTCGAATATTCTGTGATACCAATATCCTGGTTAAATTCATTGTTGGCACGTACAACAACACACTACACACACAACGACACACTCTAAGGACTAAATTCCAGCCGTAACCATATATAAGGCCAAATGACCAGACTCGCATAGCCCAAAAGTGCGATGCACAAGACATTTTAACCGAGTTTTAATCATGTTTTAGTGTTTTAGCCATAAGAATACTTAATACAAGCGTCATATGAAGAGATCACAACGCTGAAAATTAAGATAGAACCATGAATAAATTATGGGTCTGCCAGCAGATGCTTCTAAACTTGGTGTACTCCCTGAGGATGGCGTCATGAACGCCGAAACATGTTGAAGTAAAGTGTGAGATTAAGTGAACAGTGAGTGTGCATTTAGTTGGATTGGTACAGTGACTAACTTCATAAAAATGCACGGAATTGACAATGTTAAGCCAATATTAAATTTATCGTAGTTCGCCCCAGGGGCTCATGTAAAATGCTTTTAATTCTACTTTATTCATTTGTCGATGATCTCAGTAGTTTCTACTATACAGCATCGAATTTTAGGACGTTTAGTTGATAAAGATATGGACGAACAAGTCATGACCTAATTTGATGTAATGTTCCGGTACTGCATTGCGTAACTGAGGAAGACCACGAAAGGTTCTGAATACAAAGTACGATTGTTACTGATCCACCGAAACCATCTTGGCCCTTCAAGGTTATTAACCTCCTATAAGGATAGTACGCTGGGCCTCTCTATTCTGAGGTAAAATTTGCAGAAGACGTTGGACAATTAACACAATTCACAGTACCGAGTGTCCATTAAATGAAAATAAAACAAGACGCAATCTATCGCTCATAAGTTTTATTTTTTATAAAAAATATTTGCCCGACATATTTCTATTCGATTGCAACGTCTGCGAAGTTAACTTCTAAATTACAAACTCGGTTACCCTACCAGGATTTTACATAAGAGTTCTATATTCTATTACTGAAAACTATTTGAAAGTTGTTAAAATCACTAGTGATTTCTGCATCCCAAATAGGTACTTGTATGAGGTTCAAAGAAACATAAGTGTATTTACATAATATTTAAAACGTTAAACCAATTATAATTTATGTAATGAAATTAAATGTTTAAAGTCTTACACTACTGATGCACCTACATACAGGCCTCAGCTGACAGACTGTAGCACTTTCCGTTTTATGTGTTACGTTACCACTACAGCTGCTGTTTTGCAAAGGGTCTATTGAATGCTTGCCTGGTATTATTTCCAGACAAATTTCTACCTCGTTAGTAACACTTCCTGTGGCTCCAATGACTACTGGTACAACAGCACATTTCACGTAGCATATTCGTTGAATTTATACGCTCAAATTTTATATATGATTTTTTTTCAGCTTCTGTTTTTATGACATCCTTATCTTACGGTATTAATATGTCTATCAGTACGCAAGTTCTATCATCATCATCATCCACATTTGTTACTTCACAGCAGTTTAGCTGTTTCTCAAAAGAGTACCGATCTCACTGACCAAGCACTTCTTATTCACTGTTCTGCCCAAAACGTCCTGACTGTACGGTATGTATTAAGTATTAGTGCTTTCTGCATTAGAATATACAGAGCGCGGCGGAGATTAAACAGTTTTAAACTTCCGTGTAATTTAGCACAAATTATACCAACTAATGCACTGTTATTATTAACCCTTTAAAGACGAAATATATCTGTTTTATATAAGGACTCAGTGCGTACCGCGTTGTAAACACTCTCCACTTCGGTTATAAAAACCAATCTCTTAATGTTTTATAAGGCAAAAGTTGCTGTTTGTTCTGAGACCCGTACAAAACACATAAACGCAATGTGGGCACCACGTAGAATTTTTTAATGTTAAACTTGGTCGTATGTAAAGTTACCGCTAGGCTTTAAAAGGTTAAATATGTTCTTATATTACAACACTATGCTCCAACATGTTTCGATCCCTGTCCGGATCATCTTCAGGGATACACTATGCTCTGTATGAATAACATAGTTTTGTGTAACTTGTTTGGTATAATACCCTTTGTGGATGGTACTTGTGGTATTAAATAGGCCGGTTTCAGTTTCCATGTGCTTATAAGTTCTTCTTTAAAGTCTGTGTACTTATCATCATCATCATCATCATCATTTCCCTTATGCAGGATATTCAGACTTATATACCTGAAAACCCCAAGTTTCTAGGGTATACAGTGTCACAGCTATTCCGCGCTTACTATTCGTGGTGCATACAAAGCCCTATTCAATTTATTATTATTATTATTATTATTATTATTATTATTATTATTATTATTATTATTATTATTATTATTATTATGTCTTATCACAGGCCTTTTCTCCCTGGTACTTCTGTTTAACCAACGATGATCCCCACTGCTCAGGTTTCAAGTTTCGGACTGCAGTATTTTTCGTATTATTTGTGATGTTCCAATTATTATTATTATTATTATTTATTACATACAGCCCCATGCGGTTTAGCCCACTCCCATGACGACTATAGGTTTGTATAATTAAAAATATAAATATAAAATATTTACCTCATATTGCAACATATACAATTAAATTACACGTGACAAGTGTCCATCATGGTCTTCCTACGGCATCCCAAAAAATTTTTTCGTCGAATTGAGATTTAGAAATGCTCTTGGGATACGAGTATTTCCCATCCTGCATACAGGCCTATGTTCAACGGGACTTTATCCCAAAGTTTTCTTTTTATTGTAACAAATATAAAATACTGGCACGTATTATGTATTTTCACGATCCGGCTCTATATGATGCTCATATGTGGCTGCACTAATCCATTACTATAAAATCGTCCCTTACTCAATGATTTCTGCGATGCAAGCAATAATACGGCCGATCCCAGTGACCGCGCGGTGTGCGGCCGAGTGCTTCCTGGGATCGTGGGTTCGAATCCCACCGCGGGCATGGATATTTGTCTCTTGTAAAGTGTTTGTGTTGTCAGGTAGAGGTCTCTGCGACGGGCCGATCCCTTGTCCAGAGGAGTCCTACCGACTGTGGTGTGTGTTTGATTGTGATCAAGTGAAAATAAAAAAATCCCTCTACACCTACTGTGAACAAATAGGTAGAAGAGGGAAGGACTACAAAACGAAGAAATAACACACCTTCCCCCTTTATTCAATATATAAATTAAGGGTGACTACAGCCTATTAGTCACCTTTTAAACAGGCCCCTTATGGCATTAAGTGATATTTCATAACTCAGGGATCATATTACAGCGTGCTGTGTGTAAGGGTTCAATAAGTAACAAAGAAAACACGACTGAATGCACTATACATTTCTATAAAAAAGAACGCGGCGTTTTGAAAAGACATAAATAGATATTTGTTTTAGAAACGGGTTTCAACATTAGGACTAAATAGGTACTTCACTTCATATGATGTATGTAAAATTACAATATGCAACGCGGGAGGCAATATTAATTTTTGGTTCTACCAGATGGTGCTTGTAGAATATATTGTGCTGTTGATTCGAAACAAAACTAAATTGAACTTAAAACAGCAAAAATAAACCTATAATACCCGGTCACGTATTATTCACCTCTTTGTAAAAACAGGTCTGCTCGTAGCGGCAACACCTGTGATTCACCACGTGACATACATGGGATTACTTGTCACGTCAACACGTTACTCACCCGAGCTGCGGAAGTTGGTGTCCACGCGCGTCACACCAGATAGGCCTGCACGCCGTTGTTATCCATGACGGAGCCGGCTCCAACAGGCCTCCAAGGTGGCCTGTGCAGTTGCTGCTGCTGGTGCACACCGTTCATCCCCCTACGTAAGCCCGAAGCCTCTCTCTCTAACGTAGAATAGTCCGAGTCGATAGATGAATATATGTGCTCTGATATGGGGCGAGGACTGGAAGTGGATTCGGAGGAATCATGACCAGCAGCGGCACCCAGCGTGAAGTTATTGTGGGTGTGGTGGTTCAGGTGGTAATTATGCCTGTGAGCTGGCCTGGGTGACGGAGTCGCGGTGGTCGCAGAAGAGTAGTTGGCCTCGTCATTTTCGTGAAAAGCTTCTTGGGGGTTGTTCTGATGTTTGAGGGGCGTTCTTGGTAGCGTCGTTGTCGAAGAGTACGCAGGTGGGGCCATTATGTGTGCCGCTTCGTTATTGGTGGCTGCGGCGGCCTGGAACAGCGGATGATTATTGATGTGCATCTGCAGGGTTGGTGATGCAGAATGTGGCTGTTTGGTCTTCTCTAAATACGAGTGGTGATGGGCACCGTTGCCTACTCCAGAATCTAGGGTGTAATTATTAATATTGCGTCGGTACATGGAACTTTTCCGTTGGCTGTCACCGTTAGGCATCGCGTACCTCAGTCTTTCCCAGAATCGCTTTTCGCCCCATCGAACTCGGGCTCCAGTCTTTAGATAAGGCCTCAGATCAGGGTCCAGTTCTGCCTCCGGTAAGCTACTGGCCTCTTCCACCAGAACTAACTTAAAGATCCGTCCCTTGAGCGCTTCATGTAATGCCGACCGGAACTCGAACCGCGACCATTCAGTCTGCAGGAAGTTGCGAGACAGGACGAGGATTACCCTTCGACTGGCTTCAGCCGCTTCCACCACAACGGGCGAAGAAGAGTGCTGCATGTACGCATGATGTACCAGATCACGATAATGTAAACATAACTGGAAAGATGGATTACCGTGTTCCAGCTCAGCGACGATGGACTGCAGCACGAATTCCTCATCCTTGGGGCTGTAACACACATATCCGTCGTATAACTTCTCGCGTTCCTCTCCATAGTGTTTAGCAGAACCTGCTTTGAACTGAAATAGGCGGATTCCATATCGCGAGTAAAACCAAATCCTAACCGGTTCTCGGAATACAAACATCAGTACAGTAAGCAGTAGTACCAAGATGAATGCGGTTAAAGTTACAATCACCATGGGCAAATAGTCAGATACGATGAATCTTTCAATGACAGAGCCCCCAGAATAGTAATCGCTGCAGGCAGTATTGTTCACATCCACGACCCGTCGTTCAGGAGGCTTTGTCTCATTATTGTAACACGTTATATCGTCACTATCGATCACTTTTCGTGCATTGTCTGCCACCCAGATCTGAAGTTCTTGCAGGAACTTGCAACGACAGGACCAGTTATTGCCGCCCAACGATACCTCCACAAGATATGAGTTTAGCGTCAGTTGCCACACAGGGAAGGTTATCAAGCGATTTCCATCCAGCCTTAATATTTCCAGTGACCTCAATGGAAGTAGGGTGACATTACCAATAAAAGCAATGACGTTATTCTGAAGATAAAGCTCTCTAAGATGTGACAAATGCTCGAACTCAAACCCTTTAAGTTCGTGGATTCTATTGTCTTCAAGATGAAGAATCTGAAGAGAATTCAGGCCATTAAATGTACGGTTCTGAATAGTTTCCACTCGGCTAGCGTTAACGTACAAAACTCGCATATTCTTGCGACCTATAAACACATGATTTTGAAGTTCACCCAAGTTATTGCCGTCCAAATAAAGTTCCGTGACGTCCATTGGAATCCGACGCGGTATCTGACTCGTTGCAAGGCTCGAGCAGTCCACTACATTGGTTGTCCAAGTCTGATCGTGATAGCAAGTACAATTAGATGGGCAGGTCATCTCACAGTCACAAGCGTCAAAATCGCAACAGTGGCACAAAGCGAAGCAGTGGGTCTCGTATGTGCAAAGGAAATTAGAAGGTTTGGCGTCAATAGCGGGTAGTGTGGGCAGACCACGAGAATACGTCATCTTACACATTATGTTATCCAAGTCCATGACTCTGGGGTACTGCCGAAGCTGTGTCATATTGTTTATCATTTGAAGCCACTCCATCGAACAATCGCAATGGAAAGGATTTCCACCAATGTAGAATTCTGGAATCGTCCTGTTCTGGGAAACTGGAGACAACCTCAGTGCATTCAGGTCGAGTTTCACAAGTTCATTGGCATACATGTCAACTCTCACAAGATCATGCTTATCCAAGAAAGTGTTCGTGTGAACCAGAGATATCATGTTATTGTTTATAAATAGCAGTTCAACACTGTTGGGGACGGACATAGCAGATATTTCAGTTATTCTGTTATGGCTAGCATCCAGCGTCTTAATATGAAGTCCTGTCTGAATCTTGAAATAGTTTTCCAGGCGTTCAATGAAGTTTCCGTGTATGTCGAGCCACTTAAGGTTGACGGGAACGAATGCGTAATCAAACCACACCAAATGGTTATCGGATAAGTTGAGCCATAGAAGACTAGAGAGTGTGTTAAACACACCGTTGATGTCGGTGAGGAAGTTGGCGTCCAGGCGGATAGCCTCTAGTTGTGTGTTGTGTTCAAATGTGCCTCGCTCGATTTGCTGAACTTTATTTTTTGCAAGGTTAAGTACCTGAAGATTTGTGAGGTCCCAAAACATGCCCCGAGTCAAGTTTCCAATACTATTACCGATTAAACGAAGTCCATTCAACTGCTGTAGGTTTTTAAACGAGCCATTATGAAAGTCACTAATTTGATTTTCGCCCAAGTCCAGTGTCTTCAGAAAGGATAATTCTTTCAAAGCTTCAGGTACATTTGGCAAAGCGTTGGCGCTTAGGTCTAGCTCTTTCAAGTCGGAACAATTTCTAAACGCCTGAGGGTCAATATTCACAATCAAATTATTGCTGAGTGTAAGTTTACTTAGCACGAACAGTCCGTTGAAGAGAAGAGCGCTGATATGGTGAAGTCTGTTATCAGCCAAGTTAAGGGTATGAAGGTTATATAGTGGAAGGAAAGCGTTGTCTTCAATGTAGCCTATGGAATTGTTCCTCAAGTCAAGAATCTGTAGGAAGAATAGGTCCTTGAATGTATGGGCACCTATACGGGTCAGGGCATTGTGTGAGAGGTTTAGGACTATGAGTCTGATGAGGCCTACGAATGTCCCGTCGTCAATGTGACTGCTGCTCAGTTGGTTGTCAGACAAGTCTAGCACAAGAAGCTGTTCCAAGCGGCGGAATAGGCCGCGTGCCATTTCATAAAGGGAATTATGTTGCAGGTAGATCTCACGCAACTCCTTTGAACTCGCAAACAGGCCTCCAGGCAAAGACTCCAATTTGTTGTTCGACATATTGAGTATCCTCAGAGCGGTCAAGCCAGACAAGGCATCTCCATAAACCTCTGCCAGTTCGTTGTGCTGCAGATATAAGTGTTGGAGTTGTCGCAAACGGGTGATACCGGAGTCAGCCGGGAGAATCTGGAGTTGGTTCCATGACACATCTAATGATCTAACATCCAACCCCCCTCCACACTCGGTTCTGGGAAGAGGTGAACTGACTTCGTATGTATGTCTTCTTGTTATATACCCCAACATATCAGCATCGCGGATACGATTCCTTGTTAAATTTAATATCTGAAGATTTTCCAAGTAACAAAATGCGTCTTCAGGCAAAGAGCGGATGTTGTTGTCCGAGAGATCCAGGATCTGAAGTTCTTTCAGTCCGTGCAAGCTGCTCGGAGCCAGTTCCATCGACTTACTTGAGCCCCACTCTGCATTGTGCGTGTTAATTGATAACCGTTTCAAATCTCGGAGTCCGTCAAATGCATCCGGAGGTAACTGCAAAATTTTACATCCCTCGATACTCAGTTCTTCCAGCTGGTTCAGTCTTTGAAAAGCGTGAGGTGGTAAAGAACTTTCGAAAAGAAGTACTTCGCTACACTGCACGCGCAGCCGGGTGGTTCCTTCCACTTGCAGGGCGCTGAGGTTGGTTCCCTCTCCATCCAACGTTCGTACCCGGCATGACACCGACATGCGACCCGAGCTAGTCTCATTGTTGTCTGCGTTCCAGGTGCACTGATCTGGCGTCTCATATTTTGTAAAGCTCAGCGTTGCGATTGGTGAGAGCAGCAGGAGAAATGCTAGCGCGAGACGGCTGGAATCTACACGGATTCCCGTCAGCGACACTCTCTCCGTGGCCTGCATTCGGCACCGGCGACAGGCCATATTCCTGTCCACACGATCTCACTGTTTTACGCACCGATAAAACACACTTTATCATGAGATCCAGCCACAATGGCGGTTATTTCTTGACGGCATGTCTTAAACCGGTAGTCACGGTGAGGATGACTTCAAACTACAGTATCACAATATCAAGAGTCGCATAACATTCACACGTAACACAGCAGTCTTACATCGTACATGAAACAAACTTCAAACACACTCGTTTGTTTCCATTTGTAGAGGCCAAGTGTTCATATAATAAAGAACTCAAACATCACACACACACACATACACAAAAACAAGTGCAGCTTTCAACGTGGCTACAGGCTTTGAATGTGACTTTGTTGATATAGGAAGTCCTACGGTAATGTTCCTCTTTAGACATGGCACAAAAGAAAAAAAGACAACAACCGATTACGCGCGATATTGAACTGAATGCATCTCACACATAGTACACCGCATTACACGCCCTCACATAGTAAACACTTTTCCGGTTTAATCTAGAAATGAAATACAATTTCCGGAATTGCATTTGTACTGCGACTTCGTGTTCACGGACGAAACACGGCGCTTGTTTTCCACGCGCGACACGTAACGCCAACCGTCGCAGCACCTACTGACTGACAGTTGGCGAAGTGCTGTTCACTATATACACCCGCCGAGTGCAGGCGGAGCTGTGCGCCAGTCCCCCACTATGCGGCAGCACTGAGCAGCGCATGTCCACACAGCAGACATTGCTCACAAGCGAAGATAGCTGGATCCCATAAAAATATCGTCTTGCTACCGATACTCTTGGCGGAGGGCATATGAGTATCTCCATTCCACTGCACGCAGCTTATGTAGCGTTTAACTCGACTGCTCGTTTGAAACCGCACAATTTAATTGGGTAATTCAAAATTTACGTGCAACGAATTTGCGATATGTACAATTTAGAATAACAAATGTACGTATATGTTTCCGTAAAAATGCAATGGTCTAAAAATCTGATTACAATGAAACAAAAATCACAATATGTGTAAGATAGATCTGTAATTATTATATAATAATTATATTCAGCAACATAACTTTTGAATGGCTGTTTGCGTACTTTGTCATAAAAATGTTATAACAGATGCCACGAAGCACAGCTACTGTTAGAAGCACAGCTCAGACAACAAGCAACATTCCCGCCTTTTATGAAACCCACAGGTTCATAAACGTTGTAACAAGAGTAAGCCATTTTCCGTATTTTCAGCCACATGAACTAAATTTACACCCTCATAAGCAACTCCATTAAAACTCACTTTAATAATATTTTTTCTGCCTAGATTTATGAATAGGACACCTACGTGTTCATGTTTTCAAGTCTGCGTGTATTTCTTATCCTCCCACTTGCGTGCAACGTGGTCTACTCATCTCAGGCTCCGTAATTTTGTCGCTCCGTTTTCATTTTATTGGTATTATTTCCTTTGTAATATTAAAATTACCAACAATTTTTATGCGTTAAATAAATGTATTAGTTACTTTATCTTTACATTTGACGCCACAATGTGTTATTACTCAAAGCGCACAACCTGAGAAACGAAATTATCACAGTACAAATCCGTTCATAAATAAGAGGTGGAATTTACTACCAGGCGGTAAATTTTACACAGCGTTGAACATCTGAAAAATGTATACCTTACAATGTGACAACAAACATAACATATTTCACCCCACAGGTACAATGTATTGTTAAATATCAAGATTTTAACTTAATAAATCAGACCATGAACTGAGTTTGTGTAGAACATAATTAATTACTAAGTCACTGGTAATATAACACACTAGAACAGGCCTCCTCAACTTTTTTGCGTGGTGCAGGCAACTTTTGCAAAATTTGGTCTGCAGGTTGGCAACAAGAAATTCAATACACAGAATTAAGAATGAATAATAAATTACATGTATGATTTTACCTGTGTATTTTTCTATACGTCACATGAAATAGAAGTACAGTGATAATAATAGGAAAAATCTATTAAGAAATGCAATTCACAACCCAAGCTAGGGTGTCGTTATTTTTAGCATATTCTTAGAAAATGTAATGTGCCTCTCCGTAAATAAACAGCTCGTAAGTTTTCAAAATTACCTCAGTTTTCTGCCCAGGTTTTGCCAGCGAAAGACGTTTTTTCATTTCAAATGTCTCTGGGGCACCATAATTCTGTGTCATAGGCAACGCGTTGCCCACGAGCTATGGGCTGAGCTGTCCTGCCCTAGAATGTCTACTTTTATTAAAAAATGCAGTATAAATAAATGAGTAATATAATATATGCAAAAATATTAATTACAAATAAAGTGTGAATAATTTACCTATACAATCTTAAATTTTATTTTTTAATAAAAGTTAAATATTAACTGCTGTAATATGGACTCCTCAATGTATATAAAACATTTGTGTAATTACGGTATAATATTAAATTTTAATGTAGACACGCATATCGCTTTGAAAGCTGGTGTTTGTATGTTAACTTGTGATGATGGCCTCAGGGCTCAAACATGTTGAGCTGGTAAATAAATATGAAGTTATTATGAAAGCAGTTGCATTTTGATTTTTGTTTGTTTGTGGTTTCGTACGTTTAATTAATGCAAGCTTAAAGTTACGTAAACAGGTCTCGTTTTAATTGTGATTGTGACGTATATTTGTATAGAGTTAAATTCAACTTATTCTGCCAGAGTGTCTGTTCATATCTTAGTTGCTTCTTTACAAAATATTCCTGTTTTGCTTGCTCTGATTTTACCTGCATGTATTCTTCATTTTATTAGTACATTTGTTGAGTGATAGATATGTTTTGCTACAGTACTGAAACAACCAGGTAGTAAATCTGACCACTTATCTTTATCTAATACAGAGTTTAGTACTGTATGCAGTTATCCTTTCCGTCTGTACGCCTTTACTGTCAGGTGATTAATTACAGTCACTTAAAATCTCACCTTTTCATAAAAGCCACAGTGGGACAAAATGACAGAAGTTTGTTTTTATTGTAAAGAATTCCTTGGTTTATGTGAACATGAAGATATCATATCTGCGTTTAAAAGATTTGAGGGTTTCTACGGCGACGACCTTACATATTGTGGTCTTTGAATTTACGAAAACTTCTTCTCTGGTAACTGGGTAAGTTACGATCCATTTAAAGTCAACTTTGAAGATGGGGACATCTTCCTCCGAAAACTGGTGCCCAGCCACCAGAAAAAAATCGGCCTTTTATCCAGGACATTAGCACATGTTTCCTATCTGCACCCAGAGTAGGTCAAGGTGACGTATAGTTATTAAGATTAAGTCATCGGCTACCAAATTACGGAACTAAATGGCAATTACACTCCATAAAATCGAGATCTTATGTTTTTATTCGTTTCTTAGTGAATTTAAACTATGATCGTTTTCACTTACGTAACCTAAATAGCGTTCGTTGTAACTGACTGGTTGACATATAGGGAAAGCCGCTGTTGTGGCCTAACTTATTTTAAGTTAGGTCTAAGTTTTCAGGTTTTCAGGGTGGCGAGAGTTCATATTGTGTTCTTCTAGGGGGCAACAACTTGTAGGCTTATAAGTAAATAGCAGCAGTTTTTAGTAACTTGCTGTCATTTTACTATCTGCAAGAATTACCTAGAAGGGCCCAAGGAAAACTACGAAACAACAGTAATGGCTTCCTGGCTTGGATTCATACAAGGGAACTGGGATTCGAGTGCTAACAGACAAACGTTCTAACAAATACAATTTGACAAAGACAGGTTCATAAAAGGATACAATGTTTTTAATATTTTTCTGTGACTGTGGCGCCATTAGTTGTGGAATTTATACACCCTGAGTTATAAGATAAAAGTGCATGAAATAAGGTTGCGAGACCGCTGTAAAACGAGGGGTGGTGGACTAACGGCAGTGTTGACAATACCAATAAATCACGTTTAACCTTTTAAAGCCTAGCGGTAACTTTACATACGACCAGGTTTAACATTCAACAATTCTACGTGGTGCCCACATTGCGTTTATGTATTTTGTACGGATCTCAGAACAAACAGCAACTTTTGCCTTATAAAACATCAAGAAATTGGTTTTAATAACCGAAGTGGAGAGTGTTTACAGCGCGGTACGCACTGAGTCCTTATATAAAACAGATACGCTTCGTCTTTAAAGGGTTAAAATAACAAGGTAAGTAAGTCGTAAATGCTACCCAGACATGTACGTAGCTAGAACCAACGTTTCTAGCTCAGTGTCCATAACCAGGTTCCACAGCCAAATACTTAAGTAAGTTCTCAGTACTGAGTCCAAGGAAAGAAGTAGCATGAATGATGAAGAAGACGAACCTCGAAAACTCCCACTTTCTGAGTACTGTTATTTTCTCCTACAGTTACCTCTGTCCTGAATCAACCAATTGAGGGCTGTTGTCGCAAGTGTAAGTTACCAAGTTACTATCATTAACACCATTCGTATAAACAGAATGATAGGACAATTGGAAGGGGAAATAGGGGAGTTAACTGGAGTGGGTGACATAAAAATTGGGCGGAGAGATGGAGAGGAGATGTAGGACTTCTTTCTGTGGGCTGTGTATGGTAAGAGAGTATTTTAACTGGATCAATAAATCACTCATCTCTAAAATCTTACTCAAACGAATAAGATGTGAATTTGCATTTATTTGATAACTGTCATGGAACTCACTTGATGTCGAAATGACTTAAATTGAATTATATTTTACTTGTGCATAACACTAGACTAAAACTTAACTATAACAGTTGGTCAAAATGTAATCTCCTGACCACATAATTCATAATAACCAATACACCAAGAATGAAGTAATAAATCAAAATACTTATTATCTGTAAGAAATATGGCTGCTGGTTTGTCTAGTTCCACCGATAATATTCCGTCTATAAAAAACATGAAAGAGTGATTCGTGATAATTTAACAAGATACATATTATTTATTTTCCACAGAATATTAAAATGTCCAAGTAATTACACCCAAACACCCACAGCTGAAAACTGCATTCTTCTGAGGTGTGACCTGGTAGTCTTATATAAGTTTTCGGAAGTTTCGGAGAAACATATCGCACTCATATTAAATGTGGATTGCTTTTTTTATATAGGCTATATTTCTTATAGTTTACTGCGTCAAGTAGCGAACTAACTGCGTGCAAAGAAGTCCCTCTTAAGAGGTGACAGTTCATCAGCCAGTTAAAGAGATTCGTGTGATTTGGTGGAACCATATAACGTTACGTATCCTGAGTCATTCAAATAAAACCCACACTTCTACTATTCTTTTTCTATAACTAACTAACTCCATGGAGCAGAGGCCTTCTTGAGAAGCTAACAGTTTCTCAGCTAGTCAAGAAATTCCCTGCATTTTATGGAACCCGAAGGTTCATTACCGCATTCACAAGAGCCCGCCACCTGTCCCTATCCTGAGCCAGCTCAATCCAGTTCATGCCCCCACATCCCACTTCCCGAATATCCATCTTAATATTATCCTCCCATCTACGCCTGGGTCTCCCAAGTGGTCGCCTTCCCTCGGGTCTCCCCACCAAAATCCGGTATGCACCTCTCTCCTCCCCCATACGTGCCACATGCCCCGCCCATCTCAGTCTTCTCGATTTGATTACCCGAATAATATTTGGTGATGAGTACAGGTCGTTAAGTTCCTCGTTATGTAGTCTTCTCCAATCCCCCGTCGCCTCGTCCCTCTTAGGCCCAAATATCCTCCTCAGCACCCTATCTCGAACACCCTCAGTCTTTGTTCCTCCCTCAATGTGAGAGACCAAGTTTCACATCCATACAGAACAACAGGTAAAATTATAGTTCTGTATACCCTAATCTTTGTGTTTTTGGATAGTAACCTGGAAGACAAAAGATTCTGCACCGAATGATAGCAAGCATTCCCCGACTTCAGTCTGCTCTTAATTTCTTCATGAATGGAGTTTCGATTCGTTAGGGTTGCTCCCAAATATTTGGATTCTTCCACCCTTTCAAAGGATTTATTATCTATAATTATGTTGTGATTGTGTCCTGCATTCTGATTTCGAGACATGGCCATGTACTTAGTTTTCTCAGCATTTACTTCTAGACCAATCTCCTTACTAGCAATCATTAAATCTTCTGCATTTTTCTTTATGCTATGTATGCTTCCACCAAATATATTAACATCATCAGCATAAACCAGAAACTGATGTGTACCATTCAATTTCAAGCCCTCCTGGTTTGCCTGAACCCTCCTAATGGCATATTCTAAAGCAAAGTTGAAAAGCAATGGCGACAGAGTATCTCCTTGTTTCAAGCCATTCTTAATAGGAAACGTGTCAGACATGTGTTTGCCTACCCGAACTCTGCTACACGTTTCACTTAGACACATTTTTATTAACCTTACTAGCTTCCTGGGGATACCGAACTCAATGAGAATATTATACAAGACCTCCCTCCTAACTGAATCATAGGCTTTCTTGAAGTCTATAAATAGCTGATGCACTGCCTCATTGTATTCCCATTTTTTCTCAAGTATTTGACGAATGCTGAATATATGATCAGTAGTTGACCTGTTACGTCGAAATCCACACTGATGATCCCCAATAATTTCCTCTGCATATGGAGTTAACCTTGACAAAAGAATGTTGGATAAAATTTTGTATGTAGTCGACAAAAGTGATATGCCTCGATAGTTACTACAATCTGTTTTATCACCCTTCTTATAAATAGGCACAATGACCGACTCCTTCCATTCCTCAGGCAATTCCTCCTTATTCCAAATAGAAATAATAAGTTTATGGATTTCAGACCGAATAATCCTACCCCCTGCTTTAATCAATTCTGCTGGAATCTGATCAATACCTGGTGATTTGTGACTTTTTAGCTTTTCAATAGCCATCTCAACCTCAAAGGCACTGGGCTCAGGCACTAGTGGCTCTGCTGTGTGTACTTCAATCTGCCTAACATCATTAACCCCGTGTATATTCAACAGCTGGGAGAAATGATTCCTCCACCTAGCCAAAATACTGTGGGAGTCTGCAACCAGGTCACCCTTCTCATCCTTTACTACATTAATTCTAGGTTGGTACCCCCTCTTAAACTCATTGATACCCCTATACAAATCTCTTATATTCTTGTTCTTACTGTTCGTTTCAATTTCATTAATTTTAGCTTTCAGATATTCCTTCTTTTTGTTCCTGAAATGTCTACTAGCTTCACGTCTTACGTTGTGCAGATTATCTCCATTATTTTGGTTTGGATTCTGTAACCACTGAATTTTAGCCTGCTTCCTTTTATCTAAAAATTCTGCACATTCTGCATCAAACCATGGTTTATGCTACTTCCGTTCATGCAGACCTAGACTCTCTTGAGCTGAGATTTTGATATTCTCTTTAATGTTTTCCCAAGCCCTATTTATGTCCTCACTAACATTTAAGTTTTCCAAAGCTGCAAACCTGTTTGAGATCTTAAGCTGATACTGTTTCCTAAGCTCTAGTTCACTTAGCTTCTTGAGATTAAATCTCTCGGCATCAAACTTCTGTGCTGCTTGCTTGCTTACTTACTGCCAGTCTTTCCCTAACTTTCGCTACCACCAGATAGTGATCAGTATCACAGTCAGCTCCCCTGAAAGATCGCACATCGAGCATACTGGAATGCCGTCTCCTATCTATCAATATGTGATCGATCTGATTGTGAGTCTTCCCATCAGGAGAGGTCCAGGTGTATTTATGAATGTTTCGGTGCGCAAACATAGTGCTCTTAACAACTAGATTCTTTGATGTGGCAAAGTTTACTACTCTAACACCATTATCGTTGCTATCCTGATGTAAACTCTCATTCCCAATAGTCGGTTTGAAAATATCCTCTCTCCCCACTTTTGCATTAAAATCTCCTAACAGAATTTTCATATGGTACTTAGGAAAGTGATCAAAAACCCCTTCTAATTCCTCATAGAAGCTATCCTTTGAATCATCACCTTTCTCTTCTGTTGGTGCATGCACATTCAGAACCATGATATTACACCAGCGGCCTCTCAGCACTATGTATGACATCCTAGCACTAACGAACTCCACTCTCTTGATTACTGATACTATTCTCTGGTGCACAAAAAAACCTGTTCCCATTTGATGATTTTCCTGCCCTTTGCCATAGAAAAAAGTATACTCCCCGGCTCTTACAGTCCGTTCTTTGTCCCACCTAACCTCCTGTACACCCACTAAATCTAACTTATACTTAGCTAATTCCCTGGCCACTGTCATAAGCGACCCTGACCTATACATGCTCCTCACATTCCATGTTCCAAAACTCATATCCTTTTTCCGTAGCTGGGGTCTTACCAAAGAATCGGTCCAGGTCCGAGGCATTGTGTAATGGTTCGTAACGTCATAATTTTTTACGGTGAGGAGTTGTTAGCACCTCGCCCAACCCCCAAGCTGGAGGACCACCCCTTGTCGGCTGTCCGCGACTGCTTATTCAATGTATTCGCAGCTACCCTCCATAACTGGAGGCCGTTCCTCCATCCGCAACCCGAGGACGCGCCATGCCGTGGTGACAGGGACCCACATAACACGGTCTTTTTCTATAAAATCAATTTTAATATTATCCTCATATCTACTCAAAATTTTCAAGTGAGATTTACGCTCTTCTGGGATGTTACGGAGCGTAGATTGATAGTTATTTACCGACGTTTCGGGATAACCTATGGGATCCTTCATCAACGGTTGTGACTCCTGATGATAGGACAGACAGGTTGTCCCGAAACTTCAGGAAACAACTACCAATATACGCTGCGTAACATCTCAGAAGAGCTCAGATCTCATTTACACCACAGCGGGAGCCTGAAATCACGCATTCTTGCAGGTGTTCTCTTTCCACAAATTTTCCCGTCGGCAATTTGCACGCTTTTCTCTTCTCTCCCATGCGTGCCACATGCTCGGACAATCTGACCACTTACGACTTGATCATTCTGTTTACATTTGGCAGAGGAAAAAATCACGAATCTCCCCATTATGCAATTGTTTCTGCTTCCTGTTTCTTCCTCCTTATTGCAATCACATGTTTTTCCTCAGCACCGTGTTCTGTAAGTCCTATTCTGAAACAAAAACTTTTACACCCACGAAATAAAGGAGCCGTCTTTATTTATATTTTAATATGAACGTTCATGCAGCAAACAGGAACACAAAGGATTCTGCTATGAATGCTAACAATGCTAACAATGCTAACATGCTAACAAGCATTCTCTGAGATTATTCTCTTCTTGATTCTTTTGTAAATGCGATTTTGAATTACTATATATATATATAAGCGGCCGTATCCCGCATCCTAGTCGCCATCTATTTCTATATAGGTAGTCTTCTTCCCGTAGATTTCTTCCATCTATTGCTTGTTTTGACGTCTTCTTCCAAGTATTTCTCGGTCTTCTTCTCTTTTTCCTTTCAATTGGAGTCCATTCATATATTTTCTTAGGTAGTCCATCTTCTTCCATGCTTTTCATGTGTCCGTACCATTTAAGTTGTTTAGCTTCTACAGTGTCTGTCAGTGTTACTTCTAATTCCATAATCTCCCTAATTATATCATTTCTTACGTGATCTTCTAGTGCCAGTCCAAAGCATCTTCTCCAAAAACTCATTAATTTTTTGATAACTAGTGTTGTCAAATATTTTAACTTCCCGAATAGTAAATTTGGTAAGCAAAATGTTAAAAGAATTGCAAGGAATGAATCAATTTAAGGAATAACCATGTCCCATTTTAGGCACGAAATAATCGCATGCGATACAGCACTCCATAATAATTAGGCATCAAGGCAGTCATGGTATTGCATTACATTTGTGTATAACTGGAGAGAGAATAGGATGCATTTGACTCAGTGACTCTGACATTTCTCTCTCTCTGGATCGAAACGTGAGCCAACAGAGCGAGATATTTAACCACATGATTATCAGCGCGGTGTTCAGTTTGTTACAGTTATGCTTGCCGTTTGTTGGATGTACAATGACGCACAAAGGACGCCACTCTAAAGGACCCTCTGTAAAGAGAATAGACAATACGTCGTAGCTTGGCACTCTACGTGCTTACCATAACGGCAGTTCAAAATAATGTAACTCTATTTTCTTCTTACATGAAATACGTTAGAAGCCGAGCATGCCACCTGTGTGAGTTTTATTATGATCTGAGGGAAGAAGTCGCAGTACCGAGGGTTGTAACCCCCCCACCCCCGTACTTCTTGCTCTGACGTTGCAAAGAAACCTATGCTTGGCCGTGCCATGGCTCAGGGGTTCAGCCGCCGGCCTCCCACCACGGAGGCCCGGGTTCGATCCCGGGTCATTCCATGGTGGACAAAGTGGCACTGAGACAGGTTTTTCCCCGAGTACTTCGGTTTTCCCCTGTCAATTTCATCCCACCGGTGCTCCATTACTAGGAAAAGGACAAAAAAATAATAATCATCATCGTCATCTTCATCACAGGGTTGCACAAGAAGCCTCTGCTGCAGGGCCCTTCTCCTCCCCAGAAAAAACCTATGCTTCCATCTTCAGTGTGACTTAATTGAGTCAGGTGGATACTTTAGTGATGGGGTGGAAGACAGCGAGTTTGTCGGCTGTACGTACGACATGTGTTTTATTTATATGTATTTATATATATTTTAAAGCAAAAAGAGAGGAAGACCGAGAAATATTTGGAAGAAGAAGGCAAAACAAGTAATGGATGGAAGAAATCTACGGGAAGAAGACTACATAGATAGAAATAGATGGCGTCTAGGGTGTGGGATACGGCCGCAAAGACTGTAACTACCGGCTTATATATGTATATTAGACAACATTTAATTTTCTGACAATCATGCAATAATTGTTAAAACAAAAGATGACGTCCAGTGGGTACTATATGATATGTGTGTGTGTGTGTGTGTATATATATATATGATAAAGGCAAAATTGACCCTGTCCACACCATGAAGGCGTATAGGAGGAGCGGAGGTACAGCTCCAATAATTCTTAACCTCGGTTCTAGATGAAGGTAAGCGGCAAGCATGGCTCCCAGCCGCGTTGCCCCGAGAAAGAACCCGGTTTCCATTGAACAAGAGGCTAGGTTGGTCCCAGAGCTGGTCTAGGCCTTTAAGAGAAGAGAAAAATATCTCGCACGTATCTGGATTCGAACCTTGGAGAGCCCAGCCCGTAACCTAGTCGATACACTGACTGCGGCAAGCCGGCTCCCACATAACTACATACATGCACATATGTATATATACGTACTATATGTAACATACTTCATAAGGAATACAACATTAAAATTTCTACAGTTCAAAAACGTCAAGGCTCTTAAAGGATGTGAGCTCACTACAGCAAAAATACTGAAAACAAACTGACTGAACAAAATAAAAGAATTTAACTGCTTGGTGTGTCGTGCACCTTTCGTAAATAATAATTACGTACGCAATAAGCTGCAAAGGTTTATGTGTGTGTGTGTGTGTGTGTGTGTGTGTGTGGAACAATTTCGACGAACAATGAAAAGAAAAAAATTGTTGAAATGATATAAGAGACGATAATGGCGGTACTAAATATCCCATATACATATATACACACACATGTGTGTGTGTGTGTGTGTGTGTGTGTGACTACAGGGATTTAGTAAAACTCTGTGAAATAATTGAAAAGCACAGATGAAATTTCTGAGGTTATTTGCAGGATATACGCTACATGACCAAAAAACAAATAAAGAAATAAGCGAAAAAGTAAATATATACATATATAATTTAATTGCATCTGTAGCGGCTTACAGATAGACGCAAACGGACACATAATTTGTTAAGAATTAATTATACACACATCTCCAAGTTTGTTACTAATATATTCCCAGTGGCAGAAGAAATGTACCTCGACCAAGGCAATGATGGATATATCAATACCCATAGAAAAGAACAACCCTGGAATGTTAATTGTAAATAATTCATAAACATGAAGTTTTTTGTAACCAGTTTCTTATTATGACGCAGTAATATCACGCGACTGTAGATACGATAAACCATTGACTTCACAGTGGATGATATTTTGCATTAACATGCACTTAGGAAAGCGGTTAAAATTGTGTGTTAATAGAAATAACTTCACGTAGGGGCACTTGGCTTCTGGAATGTCTGTTGTTTAGTGTCTTGGAAGTAAAAACTTAACGCGTTAAGAAAATGGATCAGAAATTCCCAGCCTCTGGTCCAGAAATTGAGAAAAGGAGAAATGTATTCCACTCTTCATCCAGCTCCATCTAAAGCCAGATATAAAAATAATACACCTCAACTCCATCGTACGTTTTTGTGGCGTCGTGCTTAATTAATTCTCCACAGAGAATATTCTGACCTTACCTATTACGTATTACAAACTTGGCGATGGTACGACATTTCAATACATTTTTGAGACCAAAACTTTTCACAAACACATTGAGATGTACAGTAATATAGTAAGTATACTGCCCTTAGTATCTAAAAAATTACCATTATGAATGCAAGACATATGCTTCTTTTTCAAGTATACTCTCCCATAACAGACAGAGTACTTGCGGTATGTAGATGTTGATGCAATTTGTACCATGTAGCAAGTCCATACAGAATGACAGAAACATCATCGCCTACATGCAGTGTGCAGAATAACAATGTGCAGCAGTAAACAGCTATTAAACTAATATTAGAGAAGCTGCTTTGTCAACACTAATCTGTCCTGAAGGCAGAGGTTCTGGCAACTGCAGACCGTACTAATTGCAACCGGGTATCAGGTCCTCATTTATAGAACAATCGTATGTCACAGGGCAGCCACAGTTTATGGTCACGTGATTCTATGGTAAGAGTGGCAGTACGGGGAATTGGGTAAAGCCATCCAGTTCCGTAAACATTATGGTAAATTTGTCTGTTTTTTCGTCGTAGATTGTAGGTATAGATTCAAGCATTTTTAATTTTGACACTAGGTGGAAAAGGTTGGTCACCTTCAGCCTCTGGCCACTTTAACCCAGAGGAAAGATCCAGAAGTACGCATTGAAGAGGAGACTGTGTGGGCCTCAGGAATGCAAACCTATTTTATTTCGGGGTACAGCACATTAAATTCGCTTCAAAGGAAGACAAATTCTAAATGCCAAACAATTTTACAATATGAGGTCTGCGCTCTTCTGGGGTGTTACGCAGCGTCGAGTGGTAATCCTTTACCGACCTTTCGGGAAAACATATCGATCTCATCTTCAAGGATCAAGAAGTCTGCTTCATTGGACGAGCTAACAAAGTAGATGGTGTCACACTAAAGAATGCAGCTGATAATCTTATTTACTAACGTTCCTTTTACACCTCTCTCATTAACGCAAAAGAAAACGGTAAAGTTTTTTTGTCCATGTTACAGGCAGGCACCCAGAATTTTTCTTTTGGGGGAGAGGGCTAACCCCGAGGCTCTGTATAATTTATGTTTGATTTTAAAAATTATGTTATAAAAATCATGTTGTAAGTACAACATAATAACCTTTGCAATTGCATTTATATGCATACAAATTTAACTACACGTTCCATGACTCAGTCACAGTGTCTTATCTTCTTGTTTTCTTTTTTAATTTTATTAATTTAATTCTCAAAATTCTAATGTACTAGTCATCAGCTGATTTCAATGGGTGACTTCGGCTGAGGAGGAAATCATGTAAAACATTTGATATAATGTCTACAAAATGTGTTTTTTAAATTTCTGTTTTGGGGGTTTTGGGGGAGCTGCAGTCTGGCAGCCACCCTCATTAGGTGCGTCCTTCTTACGCCAGTACAACTTCACTCATTCTTAACCTTGGCAGTAGATGGAGGCGGGTGGTTAAATTCACGTCGCAGCCGCCTTAAGCTCGGGAAACGAACCCTGTACCCTTTAAATACGATGCTGTGTGGGCCTCGAGCAAGTTTGGATGTTTTCGAGAAGAGGAGAATAACGTGGCCTTAGAGGGACTCGAACACCGGACTGTCCAACCCGTAAGCCTAACCAACTACGCTACTCTGGCTACAAAATCAGAATACATGGATTCGCATTCAAAAAGAATATATTTAGTGCCTTATGATTTAGAAGTGACAATGCTGAAAATCGTCTTGACCGCATACGAAGTACTATCACGGCCTTTACTTAGAAGCAGTTTTATATAAGGACTCAGTGCGTACCGCGCTGTAAACACTCTCCACTTCGGTTATAAAAACCAGTCTCTTAATTTTTTGTAAGGCAAAAGTTGCTGTTTGTTCTGAGATCCGTACAAAACACATAAACGCAATGTGGGCACCACGTAGAATTTTTTAATGTTAAACCTGGTCGTATGTAAAGTTACCGCTAGGCTTTAAAAGGTTAAATCAACTACCACCTTCAGTCACGATAGTCAGTGTCTTGCGCGATATTAAAATTGGGTACCCAAAGAGGAGCAGTCACAGGTTTCATCACTGGGGCCAATTTCATCTATGCTTAGAACACTGTTGTACGGAAGTTCAAAATTTCGATTTCCGAAGACAACTACTTTATACCATCACGTGAAGTGCAGTTGGTAGCACTTCACTGTAACTCCATATTTACATTATAAAGCACGCCAGTTGATTTTGTGCTTGTGACAAGTATCGATCTTCTAGTACGTAGGAGAAACCTCGTCTAAAGCAACCTTCACATGACCAACGGCAGTAGACGTGCCATATTACGTTGTGTTTCATAATGCAAAGAATAATTAAATATAATAAAATAACAAAATATGAAATATCAAAATATTTCATATCAGTGCTTTCAGCTAGTACAGATGTGCTTTAAGAGATATTTTCAACACAAAGTTAATAAAATTATTTATTATTCAAATTTAGCTGAACCTCCGACAATGCAAGAAATACATAACGACAGACATAATAATCTCCACAATTCTATAAAACGTATATATTTAGTATATATGTACTAACATAATTTCTTTTAATAGGATGGCTGCTAAAAATTTATATCCAAAAAACTGAATGTAAGTTTAAAGAAGGTATTGAGGCAGTATCAAATGTCACATCCTGTTGTGTTGCATAATATTAATCAGTTTTTCCAGTCAAACGAAAGTTGTGTTTGTCTGCAAAAACTGATTAGTTTAGGCATTCATAGATCTCTAACGTCGTAGAAATGATTTGGTTAACGTAAAACCTGGTGTTCTTAGTCAACTTTATACAAATTGTGGTATTAAAGTTTTGTGTTCTACTTAGGTAAAAGTTGCGAGAAAACAGCGTACTTGAGTTAGTTTATGTAACATTAATACTAATAATTATTACCAAAAACAAATCTTCCCCGACAAAACCCTTATATTTTGACTATACTTTAGCTCTCTGTTTTCTTAAATCATGGAAGTTTACCAACGTTTCGGAAGAATGTACTGCCTCTGGTATCAGGGTAGAGGGAAGCAACCTGTTCCCCAGAAATGTCGGGAAAATTCTATCAATGCACACCACTTTACGTCCCGGAAGAAGGCTAAAATTTCCTTGTGCTAATTTAGTGCCATAAAATGAGTGCGTTCTGCAGAACTGAAGTATGGCTCAAACTGGGTATTCACCTCAGCACTAGATGGAAGAGGGTGATCAGTTTCACGCTCCAGCCGCTTTATTTCCGATCAAAAATTCCAAGGTATTCAGCCATACAAAATGCGTGGTTGTATTCAGAACCGCTCTAGACGTGATCTGCTCTCTTCTGCGATATTACGCAGTGTCGACTGGTAAGCCTTTACCGACGTTTCGGGACAACTTATCGGTGCCTTCTTCAAGGGTCAAAGAGTCTAAGAACCCCACAAACTCCTTGACCCTTGAAGATGGGACTGATAAGTTATCCCGAAACTTCGGTAAAGGATTAACACACGGCGCTGCGTAATGTCGTAGAAGAACGCAGGTTTTACACCCAAGTAGTCTGGTGTAAGCTAAGTATATTTTGTTTGCGATTTGGTGACAGGTAGGATGTGAAAGAGAAAACGAAGCATATTTTGCTTAAAAGCCTGTATTGTGACCGTTAGGAATCACTACCTTTATTGCAGTACCATTGTGTGTGATCCCTACCCTTCCACAATGCAGTATTTGGCTCAGCCCTTTTAGGGGCTTCTTCCAGTGGTGTTTCTCAGTGGCGCCAGTCAGTAGCCGTCAATTGGGCTGTCTGACGTCTTAGAGGCGAGCCCCGGTTCCTCGACTAGTTCCAGTTTTAAAATGGAGCCTTACTAGTGTTACTGCACAGTACATTAAAATATATGAAAGGAACCATAAATTCTAGATACGTACTTTGCTAAATGCAAGGCAGGAACATGTCATGTTCTCACTGAGTAATGACTTCAGAAATTACAAAAGCAAATTCATAACTGTTTCCGGTTGTCCATCACCATAATTTTCAAATAGATTTTAAAGGATTCTATACTTTATGTCATGTGTACTTACTTGTACAGTGAGAAGTATGATGGATTGAAGAGTTTACTTTAACACATCATAAAGAAGGACGAAGCACATTCCTCGAAAACGTTGTTTGGTAGCTCGAGTAGTACATGGCATTACATATGAGAAGACAATGTGTTTAGCTACATAACAGGGGGCAGTTTATGACCGTAATTGTGTTAGCTACATATGTGTGTATATTGTGTATTTCCCACGCCGTCTGCACGGAAACAGTTTTCGAACACTTACGCAGGTGGCGCACCTGTTTCCGGAAATGTGTCATCTGAAGAATAAATATGTGAATTTATCTATTTTGAACGCAGGAAGAAGTGACGAAATAACGAAGTCGAATAAGAGAAGGGAAGGGGGGGGGGGAAGTGAAGGATACTGATTGAAAACAAATTTTTTGTTCTGTTTCCATGTTCTGGTCCCTTAGTTAGTAATGTTTTTCCATTACCATTTCATTCATTCCATAGTCTGTCTTACGAAAAGTTCATAGACTGTTCCAAAGTCAGTTCTGCACAGAGTGCTATATAATGCATCCTCTTTCAATTTTCAGTATCCTCTCTTTTCCTTATGGTCTTCCAGTAGCTGCTTACTTCTTCTTCCTCCTCTTCCTGTCGCTTCTGTCCTTCCTTGTACCTTTACTTCATTGAATGTGTTTTAAAAAGCAGTTCCATTACCAATATACGTAACAAATTTACCGCATTCCCTACTGCATATGACAACACGTAAATATATACAGATGAAATTTTTCGCTAACATGCCTGTAACAAAGGAGAAGGGTGATCACAGAAGATATTTTTGAGAGAGAAAATCGTCATATACGAGTAACTCTCCAAAGAGTTTCGTGAAGAATTCTCAACGTAATAAGGAAATGGATATACAGTCTTCAGATAATGTCGTGGGCGAACAGTCGCAGTAAAAAAGTTCCACAGAATCCGATCTGGGACCAAATAAAATCAGTCGCTAACAGCCACAGCTCCCGTTCTATGCATACATCATGTATATGGTAACCACAACCCTGAAGTTCTTTTGATAAGACAATTCGTACAGAAGCTATAAGAAAGTATGCCTTCTGACTTTGTGCAGAATTCAAGCCTGTGAAGCTTACTTCGCGGTTACTTCGCTGTCTTCTTTCATAACTGATATAATAGGATACAGAATTGTCCTTGAACATCTAAGACTACCTCAAAATATCGTTAAAATGTGTCGCACTTATTGAGATCAAAATTTTATTGTAGTCCCCATAAGTGCTGAATAAAAGTCACACGTTCTTAGAAAACTCAACCACGATATTGCGATCGCATTATTTACAAAAATTCTTTCAGACTGTACTCTGCTATCTGCTTCTAGATCTCCTATATAATTTCTTCAACTAAAATATCCACGGAAATTTTATGTGCATCTCCTTCTTATTAGTGTAAAACAAGTAGATGCTGGTATTATAAAGAGGAAATAGATTTAGAACAGAATTCACTTCAGCAATTTATAGATCACGAAGGATCTCCTTTCCTTTCATGTTCATAAATACTCAGTATTGCGGCTTTCCCATTTTAGACAGTAAGAATTATAACTAACTCACTCCATGGAGCCGCAGTCTTATTCAGAAGCTAATAGATTCTCAGCTAGTCAAGAAATTTCCCACATTTTATGGAACCCGGAGGTTCATTACTGCATTCACAAGAGCCCGCCATCTGTCCCTATCCTAAGCCAGCTCAATCCAGTCCATGTCCCCTTCCCACTTCTTAAATATCCATTTTAATATGATCCTCCCATCTACGCCTGGGTCTCCCAAGTGGTCACCTTCCTTCAGGTCTCCCCACCAAAATCCTGTATGCACCTCTCTTCGCCCCCATACGTGCTACATGACCCGCCCATCTCATTCTTCTCGATTGACAGTAAGATTTCACCTTTCCAAAAGCAGAACATTTCCCACTTTTTGCCTGTTTGTCACTATTAACATACTGTCAGTAGAGCACAAGCCCGTAGTATGTACGCAGCGTTAGTTTTAATATGCCATCTATTTGAAGCAAAGTTGGTCGAAAATAATGCTTCTCTAAAGCGCACATAGAAGCGATCTAGTCCTTAGCAGTACCAACCAGCTGCTGCCAGGACAGCAACCATCCATTGTTAACATCCGAAAACCTGTAACAGGGTTATTCAATTAGTGCGTTGGTTGGACAAACCTGCTTGGGTAAAGAGATTGTGGGGGACAAGGGAATAATGCCTATGATACCGGACTTCTTGTCGCCATTAGAACAAGGGACTTTGGGGACTGCTTCCTTCTGGGATGTGACGCCCACTATTGTGGTAGAATTTTCGTGCTTTCGGAGTGACCTGATGTCTCCATCACCCTGGTAGGTGGTTGTCGTTTACCCTGATGAAGGAGGTAGGTTTCCCAGAAACGTCGTTATACCGCTAGCAGACTACACGACGTCACATTCCAGAAAACAGTAATCTTCAGTGACTCCAGATTGAAAACTTCAAACCTTATACAAAAAAAAAGTTGTTTCATAATCACCGTTAGAAAATCTCTAATAATAGATAATGTCTTTCGTTCTAATTAACCAACCAACCAACCAACCAACCAACCAACCAACAAACTAACCAAAAAACCAACCAACCAACCAACCAACCAACCAACCAACCAACCAACCAACGAAAGAAGGAACTCCATGCAGCAGAGTTCTTGTTGAGTAGCTAACAGTTTCTCAGCTAGCCAAGAAATTCCCCGTATTTTACAGAACTCGAAGGTTCATTATCGCATTTACAAAAGTCCGCCACCTGTCCCTATCCTGAGCCAGCTCAATCCAGTCCATGCCCGCCATTCCACTTGTTGAAGATCCACTTTAATATTATTCTCCCATCTACGCCTGGGTCTCCCAAGTGGTCTCCTTCCCTCAGGCCTCCCTACTAAAATCCTGTATGCACCTCTCCTTCCCCATACGTGCTGTACGCTCTGCCCGTCTTATTCTTCTCGATTTGGTCACCCGGACTAATATACTTCGTTCCGTTATTTTATCTGATAGTTATCCTTTGCCACTTCCTGTCAGCCCGTTTATCCCATTAACGTAACCCACTCAACGGACAGACCGTAAGTGCTGTACAATAATAAAGGTAAGTGGAAAATGGTATGTGTAATGTAAAATAAGGATCCAGTATGATGAACGTAAGCCCCAAAGAGGAACATTAAATCAACGGCTTGCAAGAAACAAAATATACGAGCAGAATTTTTAATACACGTAACTTCGTTTAGGTTTGATCTCGTGATTTATGGCCCCGATTAATCTTAACGGCGAAAGTCAGCATTTTAGTGAATATGTTCCTTCCACTTCTAGGATTCAAGGGCGGGGGGTGAGATGGCGGTCAGATTATGAAGAATGTTGATCACTCAGATCCAAGCAAAGGGAGGAGAGATGGATCCAAATCCAGAGACGTTGATGTCCACCGATCAGCCTGCACGGCATCACAAACCAGAAGACCACAACCGGAATTCACACCGGCGTGAAAACTTCAAATCTGACAAGTTTACTAGAGGTCATCAGTGCGTGAAATGACAGCTAAAGATCAAAGCTGCGATGTTTCATGATGGAGACAGAAGGAGAAAAAGATTTAAAAGGTAGAGGTAACGTTTTTCTTGTCCACATAATATGTGCATAAAGGGGACGTAGAGGTGTAGCTCCGATAATTCTTAACCTCGGCTCTAGATTAACCTTTTAAAACCTACCGGTAACCTTACTTACAGCAAGGTTTAACATTCAAAAATACTAAATGTTGCTCACATTGCTTTTATGTGTTTTGTACGGATCTCAGAACAAACAGAAACTTTTGCCTTATAAAACATTAAGAGACTGGTTTTTATAACCGAAGTGGAGAGTGTTTACAGTGCGGTACGCACTGAGTCCTTATATAAAACAGAGTACATCCCGTCTTTAAAGGGTTAAAGTGAATGTTTAAATTTAGGTCCCTGGTTAAGAATTCAGGCACTCATTGAGCGTGAAGGTGGATGGGCCCCACAGCCTATCTGGAAGTTTCGAAGGGGAGAAAATCCTTTTTTCTCTGCCGGCATTTGAAATCTGGACCCTCCAGTCCGTAGCACAGTAGCTGTACCAATTATGCTATCCCGGCTCGTGAAGGAGAGGGAATCAGTAAGAGTGCTGAACCTTCAAGTGAATAATTAAGACTCGAAATCATGATATTTGCGCAAATAAATATTAGATATAAAAAAATACGTCAATAACAAAAAATGGTTATAAATCTTCAAATCTTTATCGTCTCACAATTTGTATTTCCGTCCGCTGACGTTCATTAAATACCATAATTTGGTTCAAAATGTTAAAATAAAATGAAGTTTCCGACAGGTGGGTCCCTCCACTGCAGTACTTGTATTTTATAATGGAAAGGTTGTCGTGAAAAAATGGCCCATGTCGTCAGTCAGAATATTAAGAAAGATTTCAGGTTTACCGACTTGCCTTTTTACCATCCTACACGGCGTGACATCTCTGGAAACTGTAATCTTCATGGAAGAGAACTGGCCTATAGGCAAGATATGAGCAGTGTAAGAATAAGGCACGGTGGAGAAGTTCGATGCGTTAAATTCCTATTGGAGCTCCGCGTGACCTGCAATCAGGCCGCATTCTTAGCGGGGCTCAAAGCAGGCAAATATCGACAGCCACGATCTTGCCCCACACACACACACACACACACACACACACACACACACACACACACACACACACACACACACACACACACACAAGCACATACACACACACAAGCACATACACACACACAAGCACATACACAAACACATACACACACAAACACACACACAAGCACATACACATACACACACACAAGCACGTACACACACAAACACATACACACACACAAACACACACACAAGCACATACACACACACAAACACACACAAGCACATACACACACAAGCACATACAGACACAAACACATACACACACACAAACACACACACAATCACATACACACACACACAAGCACATACACACACAAACACATACACACACAAACACACACACAAGCACATACACACACACAAACATACACACACAAACACACACACAAGCACATACAGACACAAACACATACACACACACAAACACACACACAAACACAAACACATACACACACGCGCGCGCACACACACACACACAAACACACACACACACATACACACACACAAACACACACACAAACACAAACACATACACACACGCGCGCGCGCACACACACACACACACACAAACACATACGCACACAAACACACACACACACACACAAACACATTGGCACACAAACACAAACACCCACACACAAACACAAACACAAACACATACACAGCGGTAGTAACTACAAACACAAAGAGGCAAGACGTTTATCTTTCCTATAAAATGTCCGGACTGGCTCTGGGCACACCCAGGCACCTATTTAATGAGCACTTTGGCCTATTTCGGTGGGGTAAGGCGGCAGGAGCGTGAGGCTGTCCATTTACCTCCACCAAGTGCCGAGGTTAAGAATGATTTGTGCTATTCCCACACCCCTTATAGGCTTCATGGCTTGCTTAAGGACAAATTTGTCTTTCGTGTTACCTCCACATGGCCATTAGGACCTCAAATTCACAGGCACACATATGCGCCTATATATCTCTATATACGTGTATAAAGCTTTCCTCTTGGTCACGTACTTGGGAATAGCCTGCGTTTCTAAAGCGGAGTTAGGTCCTAAGGGTAAGCCTCAACAGCAAAGTCAACGGTTAGTCTATCTACCGTTTTTCACTGCATTATGTATAGTGGTTACTACCAAGTGGCTTGTTACGTTGTAACATACGTTTTCGTTTGTTTGATTCCATTCCCAGGGACCGAGCTGAGTGCAGCAGGTTTAAGTAAAGGTCATGAATTCTTTACCGGTTAATCAGGGTGAGGCAGAAGGTCAGAATTTTGGAGCCGCTACCGCAGAACACATGGAGAGAGGAGTCAGGAGTAGGTAGCAAATTGAACTTTATTAGCAGAATCCAGTGCCATCAAGTATGCTGCGTCCGCATGTGCGCACTTCCACATACGTATGAGGTAGGGAAATGTCTACCAACGTACTCTAGTCGTTTTGACTAGTGGAAGAGACCCGCTGAGAATTAACCCTTTAAAGACGAAGCGTATCTGTTTTATGTAAGGACTCAGTCCGTACCGCGCTGTAAACACTCTCCACTTCGGTTATAAAAACCGATCTCTTAATGTTTTATAAGGCAAAAGTTGCTGTTTGTTCTGAGATCCGTACAAAACACATAAAAGCAATGTGGGCACTACGTAGAATTTTTTAATGTTAAACCTGGTAGTATGTAAAGTTACCGCTAGGCTTTAAAAGGTTAAGCAGGAAGTATGTCGTAAAAGATATTGCGAATGCGGGGTCTGGGTAAAGAAGGAGCCCATGAAAGAGATGCTGATGATAACTGTCCTTTGCGAGTGACTAATATACACACACACACGTACATATACGTTATCTCTCCCGTTCTTAAGTATCTGCTATTGTGTATTTTGCTGGTGTTATCTTATGTGATCACCTGATGTATCTTAAACACAAAATGCCGACGCCACGCCTGTAGCGATTATGAATCCATAATATCTTTCCTGAAGGCTCTAAAACATACTAGTTTGGCCGTAATTATGGCATATAAATACAAATCACCAGAATTTTTCATCTATTATACAGGATGTCCTTTTTATCGCATCCCGTATGGTGGCACATGTCACTGGATATCATATCCGATTCGCAGGTGTCCGTTTTATCACGTCCCATAGAGCGGCAGACATCACTGGATATCATGTCCGATGTACAGGTGTCCGTTTTATTGCGTCCAATCGAGCGGCAGGTGTCACTGGAGATCATGACCGATGTGCAGGTGTCCGTTTTATCGCGTCCTTTGGAGCGGCGGACATCACTGGATATCATGGCCGACGTACAGTATGTCCGTTTTATCGCGTCGCATAAAGTGGTAGACATCACTGGATATCATAGCCGATGTACAGGTGTATTTTATCGCTTCCCATAGAGCAGCAGCCGTCACTGGATATCCTAACCGATGTACAGGTGTCCGTTTTATCGCGTCCCATTGAGTGGCAGACATCACTGCACATCATGGCTGCAGCAGGTCTTATGTGCAATAAGGCTGCTGTGATCCGAGACCCAGCAAAGTGTGCATAAGCACTAGAAGAATGCGCTGCTACAGTTTTCAGTCGATAGCGTTGGGCATAAAATATATTAAGGTAAGTTCAGTGACTGTGCTACACCTCTAAGCAAAAACAAATTTCTTCAGAAAATACGTAACGCTAATAAAAACGTCTGTGGTCCACTTTAACGCCAGCTATACAATTTTGTAATTTAAATCGTATTATGGCATAAAACTTATTGCATTCAAGGCGACAGGTGCGCACCCGAGGGGGCAGGGAGGGGGTTGCCAGGCTGCAGCCCCCTCTGAAACACCCACAAAACAGAAAATTAAAAAGACAGATTTTGGTTTATATCAAAAGTTTTACGTGATTTACCCTTCAGTCTAAATTAACCACAGAAATCGGCTGATGACTAGTACGTAAGAAATTTGAAAAATAAATTAATAAAATTAAAAAGAAAACAAGAAAATAGGACACTGTGATTGAGTCATGGTACATGTAGTTATATTTTTATATATATAAATGCTGTTGCAAACTGTGTTATGTGGTACATACGATATGATTTTTATAACATAATTTTTAAAATCAAATATAAATTATATGTAGTCTCAACCTCAGACACCCCCACCCAAAGAAAAATTCTGGGTGCGTGCCTGAAAGACGACACAGACATAGACTTACGTGCCGTTTACTGCTGCCATCTTCTCTCCCTCAAAGTATCCCATGTGCTAATAATACCCTTAATGACAGAACAAGCGTTTCATACATAAAACTTTGGGTTCCATTTGTAACTATGACCAAATCAGACCGCTCACAAACTTACATTAACCTGTGAGAAAACGAAATATTGTCTACTGCCGCTCTGGTCTGCGTACAGGTAATACTCCACACTTGTCTTAGGAAGGATCCCAGTTCGAATACAGACAACAACATCGGCTAAACAGACCAAGAAATTTCACTTCCTGCTAGTGCTGGAGTGGTACGGCATTGGGCCAATTTCTTTCAAGTACCTTCCACTTAAAAATTTGTCAATCATCCGGTAATACAAAGCTGTGTTTTCTGCGGAGCTATTACCAGTGTTTTCGACGGTGGCTTATTCCAAGCAGGGCCTTCTATTTCCTATAATCAGAAAGTTAATAATCCGTAAAATGTAATTATGTTAGTGGAAGGCGCAATCCAAAAACATTCCCCACAGACCACGACTTTAAAAAAAAGTTTTTTTTAATTCGTTTTTATCCGATTACTTATCCACAGACTTATAAATAAAGTGACTATTTTATTTTGTTTATTTATTTATTTATTTATTTTTATTTCATTTATTTTAAACTGAAATATTCGACAGCAAAATAATATAACTTCTTGAATGTCTTCGTCATAAAGTTACTACGTGTAATACGAGCAGATGACTTTCTATACTGAAGGCAATAAGCAAGGTATGAAATTGTCTCTTACCTTTAAATTATTTAAAACTTGCTTTTGTTCTTTGCAGGCGCTTTTCTGATATAGTGAACTTCACTCGTATCGATTCCTCGCTCTATTTGCCTTATATAAAATACCATAAAAGAAGTTCTAAAGCCATCAGCCGCGTCAAGTAAATGGGATATATCCTTATATGTATAGAAGACTTACAGTATATAATTTGCTGTCAAACATAAGCTCCTCGAAAAGATGTAAAGAAGAGTTGATTTAAAATATATCACTGATGTCAATAAAATATTTTCAGGCTAACAGCTGCGTCAGGTGGTTGAATGACGAGTAAACCGACGTTTCGAGGACCATCTCTGTCTTCCTGACCATGGTCAGTTCCCTGATAACGAGGACAGGGATGGTCATCGAAATGTCCGTTTACTCGCCATTCAGCCACCTGACGTGGCTGTTAGCCTGAGAATATTTTATTGAATTCAGTCGCCGTGGAAGTTTTAAAGTATAAATACGTGTCACTGACGTGTTAACACAAATTATAAGAAAATAAGAACCTATACCTCATATTCCTCCAGCCGGTACAATTCATCCGAGAACTCCACAGGCACATTCGTTAAATAAATCCCGAAACTCATGCTAAGAATTTAACCTTTTAGAGACGAAATGTGTCTGTTTGATATAGGGACTCAGTGCGTACCGCGCAGTAAACACTCTCCACCTCGGTTACACAAAACCAATCTCTTAATCTTTTAGAGCCTAGCGGTAACTTTATATACGACCAGGTTTAACATCAAAAAATTCTACGTGGTGCCCACATTGCGTTTATGTGTTTTGTACGGATCTCAGAACAAACAGCAACTTTTGCCTTATAAAACATTAAGAGATTGGTTTTTATAACCGAAGTGGAGAGTGTTTACAGCGCGGTACGCACTGAATCCTTATATAAAACAGATACACTTCGTCTTTAAAGGGTTAATATGATATAAGGCAGCAATTGCTGTTTGGTCTGAGATCCATATAAAACACATAAAGGAAATGTGAGCAACATTTAGTATTTTTGAATGTTAAATCTGGTGGTACGTAAAGTTACCGGTAGGATCTAAAAGATTAAAATAATTTTAGAGTACCGTGTACTTCTTTAAAGCATAGTAGTCCTATTGACTTAAAGGGTTACAAATTCACACATATTCAGTGCAGAATTAAAAAAACAATCCGTGACAATAATGCGCAGGTTCACGTACACAACTCGTATCGAAAGGCAGAACGGCTGTACGGCCAATAAGACAGTTGTCCAAAGACACGATTTAAGGTCTCATGGCTGGCCTGGATACTAGCCTTTTGGCTTGGTGATAAAAAAAAACCTGGATAGCTAGATGCTGGTTAGTTCGGCCACACAGAAGGCTGTCCTAGCTGTGCCGGTAGGACAACCCTCTTCGCAGGTTAGACGTCCGGCTTGAATGGCTAATTCCTTGACTTTCAGTGATATATTTAGCCTGGCCAGGTTAAACTTAGGGAAACTCTGGCCCATGGCTTGTACATCCGTGACGGGTTCCTGTCTGTCCGTCTGTCCCTCCGTCGACCTGCTCTTTGAAACTGACTTGTTTCTCTTTCGGCGTTTTCTGCCATTCTAAGCTCCTGGTACTGCTGCCTACGTGGAAAGTTACGGTCTTATAAGATTGTGATACACACGCGCAAGGACACGCTCACGCCTGCATATATATATATAACTTACGCATAATGAAGTAGTGTGGAATTATGGGAGGTTTATCGCATCTGTCTTCTTTCCCGCAGGAATAATTTGTCTTCCAAGTATTCCTGTAAGTACTCTACAAACTTAGTTTACTGTTGAAACAATGTTGTGTTCGATTCTCTGGCTACCTTCTATAAGGTTTCGAATACTCAACTTATTTTACAGAACTAGAACATATTTTTCGGCCTCTCCTTGGTTTCATGTGTCTTTTTGCTTATATACTTGTAATTTTATGCCCATCTTGGCCACTTGACTTCAGCTGTTTTTCCTACACGTTAGTTCGAAATTTCCGTGTAAGTAGTAATCTAATTAGCTCCATGACCAGGACCCTTCTGGATGTGATGACACTTTCGGGTTCGTTAATTTTTCCTTCTTTTTCTTTTAACGTAGACATTTATTACGGTATTTATAAGACTCCGGCATTCTGAAATCTTCTGAGACGGTGTCTCAATTCTCCCTGACACTTAATTTATTTGACATTCATTGTCTTTTTTATTTCTGTAAATAAATTATATTACCATCTCATTTGCATATATATGTCATCAAAATATTCCATTTACTTGTGTTGACAAGTTTTTTATTAACCTATTATTAATATACGCTTGCTTCTTGTTTGTAGACAAACCCCGATAATATTAAAAAGTAAAATATTAACCTTTTAAAGCCTAGCGGTAACTTTACATACGGCCAGGTTTAACATTAAAAAATTCTACGTGGTGCCCACATTGCGTTTATGTGTTTTGTACGGATCTCAGAACAAACAGCAACTTTTGCCTTATAAAACATTAAGAGATTGGTTTTTATAACCGAAGTGGAGAGTGTTTACAGCGCGGTACGCACTGATTCCTTATATAAAACAGATACGCTTCGTCTTTAAAGGGTTAAAGAATATTTGTCTTACCAAACCTGATGAGAGAGAGGATAAATTGACTTTCTTGGACTTCCTGAGTTGATACTTTTGAGAAGCAGTTGCTTCAGATTCTTAGAACAAAGTTATTACTCGGTTAGCTGACAACTACTATGAACATTAAAATACTTGTAAGATCTCCAATTCTTCACTCTTGCACGATATTTTCACATAACAATAGGACGCCATCTTCTTAGCTGATGCTGTCAATCTAAACTCCCAGTATTCCACTGACTTTACGCAAGAGTACAAACATTAAACAAACTTTACTACGAAGAATATGCAATTAGAATATTCAGTCCTTTCGCTGAGACCCAGCATTTGAGTCAGAGCGTAAAATTAGAAACATGAGACCCCCCATGCTTTTGGCTAGCCCCGCCTGCTCACAGTGTTTACCTGTACATTACGGAGAAGCAAGATAGGTAAACACATTAGTAGTCGACGCACAGAGAAGTCAGCGATATTTCAATGATTAACGTTGAGGTTGGATAAATTTGTGTTTCCGCAACATGTATCGTCAGTCGACAACCTGTCTGTGTTTGCATGAGTTTCGTTTATGCACATGCCCTGCAGCTTTAATACGCATCCGGTGAAACCTGGGTATGACGATTTTTCTATATCTCTATATTTTCTATGTATAAGGTACACTATATACACAAGTATATATGCTGTATGTGTATGTAGATACGTAGATATATGTAATTTTGTTTCGAAATCCTGGGTGACCTGAGGTAAATTCTAGTATAATAACCGAACTCTTTTTAGATAAATGGCACATAGAAGTAAGGAGCGGCGTCAGCAGACTTTGGATCAGCTCAAGCAAGTTACTGTGCTACCATGCTGATACACTATGGAGTTTTAAAAATGCATCATTCGTAAAATATGTCGGAATTTTCAAATTTTAATCCTGTCACTTCTACAATTCAATGAAATAATGTTTAAAACATTAGCTGTATGTTGCAGGAGGCACACTACGTTCCCATTTGAAAGACCAAAAGGTTAGTGCTGTTTGAGGGAATAATTGCTGCTTATTCTAAGAAACTACCGAAACACATAAAAGAAATCTGTGGGAAAATGCATAAGTACCCAGTGTCACAGCACGTGATACATTCGTAATAGGCACGATGCTTTAAAGAGTTAATAAATAAGCAGTAACATAGAGTTATTTACATACATATGTATAAGATTCTGAGTGTAGAGACACAAAATTTAAAGTAGCGAACAGTTAATTTCAGAAATAAATTCCATTTTTTGCTTTATAATCTTGTCGCCAACAGTTGCTTTTCTGATGCTTATAATAGACCTTCAAAATTAATTATACAAAACAAAAGACAAAAAGTAAAAATTTATCAAAACACACAGAACTACGCCGTTGTATATATGTGATAATAAAGTCTCTGACATTTATTCGTGGCTTTATAACGACGATAATTACAAATTACCGCCGGTAGAAAAAGAAGAAACAACATATTTGTCTATAAAATGATAGCAGAATTATAAATGTTTATAGGTTTATAATACACTACTGAAAATACGACAGTAAAGTAAGGGGAATGAATACAGATATAGAACTCAACATGGCTTACAATGGTCACCTAACTGTAAGGTTGTCGCACGCAAAATTTTCACTTTAATTCCAGTTCGAACGAATGTAAGGTGTTAATTATAAAAAGTCAACTGGTGATTAAAGTAATTGGAGTTATTGATTTTCGCTTTCTATCCTAGTAGTTACTTTAAGTACCACTGATTTTAACACTAAATGATTCTACTTCATGCATAAGAAGCGTGTTTCTTTCTTGTATGGATTTTAGAAAAAATAAATATCGTTTCTAAAAATTGTTTCCCTGTACAGTATCATCTGATTGGTTTTATACCGCAACACGTTTTGCAAGCTGAGTCATGTATTGAAGATCTGGTTAATTTTCGTGCTCAAAGAAATACGGATTCGAATTCTTCTATTGTGCTGTATATATATTAACAGACGATGTCTATTAAGTACCGAATTTAAGTATATTTATAAGGGAATATTATCTCATAACAGAAAAGTCTCTGGCAAAGAATTGGTGTGTTTCGTAAGGGTTGTCAAAATTAACAGGAGGAAAATGTCGATGTATATATTTACAGAAACTTGGAAAAGCCATTACCATTACAAATTAACAGCCACAATATAAATGTACTGAGGTACAATTTCGTATATCTTGACAACAGCGATTAACAGTATGATAACCTGTTACGTCAAACTAGCAGCCGAGTGTCTAGCCAGCTTCTGGTTTTGTGACTGATTTCTCCTTAGTCACATTTGTGCTACATGTCCTACCTCCATCCGTCATCCTTTCCGTCACCTCCCGTCAGTGATACTTAGTTGCGTGTAAAGATTCATTTTCTTCTGTTTCCCGTCCCCCTCTTTCTATTCCTTCAGTAGCTTGTACAGGCCAATGAGGCAAAAGTCCTCATTTTCTGAATTTCTAAATCTGTACACAAACATTTGTTAGGATTTCTAATGAGTATAGGTCCGTCTCACAGCCAACAAATTCTTTATTAAGAATTAAAAGTTGCGATGTTAAAAACTTTTAATTGTTAATAAAGAATTTGTTGGCTGTGAGATGGACCTATACTCATTAGATATCATACAAGCCAACCAGGATGACAAATATCAAAATAATTTGTTAGGATTCCTTGGAAAGAAAATTGGCTGGTCGCAACTATTCTACCTGCACAGCACAACACAAATATGGGGTGAAGACGTACTCATTCAATCCCGCAAATGTCATTTGAAATAGCGATCACAGTGTCGGGGAAGTTGAACGGGAGGACAGGCCTTAGACAGAGCTGCAACTATGGCAGGAAGAGCATTATTGCCAAGTTACTTGTTCCTGCTACCTTGTCTACGCAAATGAAAGGGTTTCAAGAAATATTTCATAAAAACCTTCCAAGAACTACTACTGGCAGACACTTGTTTGTGATAACCTCACCCCTTCAGATCAGAAACATGGAAGGAATTGAATGATGTCATAGAAAGGACTGAGTGAATGAAGAAACTGGTGGTATCGAAATAGAAACTAGAAAACTTGCAACGCACGCAGCTATCCAAATAACACGGTAATGAACACTGACGAAAGCTGTAAACACTGGTGAATCTGGAAGACAGTTTGATTAATGGTTCTGAGGTTGTAGAAGTTACATCATGGTTGATTTATGGTGAGGAGTCCCTTCCTGCCGCTCAGTGTCGTCATGACAATTGATGATTTGGAGGTGTCTGGGGCTAAAGAAAACAATAGATTGTATGGTTCATAGGCTACAGACGGCTGGAAAATTAGATAGGCCTTTCACTGAATGTACTGATCGAAGCCATTGATAATATAGACCATTAGAGAAAAGCCTTTAATGGCTTTTAGTTCCAAAGTTTTCTTAAAGAAATATTACTAATGCTGAACTTGACGCCACAAAGGTGACTGGGGGTAAGTTTTTGTACACACCAATACAAGAACGAAGCATGCAATCATAATGTCTCGCACAATGCAGTAATAGCTTGATCACTTATATCACACTGTTGAAATCAACATTAATTTATCAATAAATGCCGCAATATATAACTTGTGTCCGCATAACTGTGGACTGTACAATGCGATACGAGCTATATTATTTGTCTTAAGTAATACTATAAATCATTAGCGACAGTTAAGAGGACTTAATGGACCTCAATATCATTTAAGAATGGGAATTATATATTTTCTTTCTTGATATTGTAAAATATTTAGCAAAACTCGTAGAGAAATGAGTTTTAGCTTAATTTGTTTAAATGTCCAAAGTTTCTAAAGGGGCATAACTGAATTCTGAATACATTTTTCCACAACTTTAAATTTATTTCTTCACTTCATGCTCTTCTGTCCCAAATATTAAAAAGTTTGAATGAGAGTTGTACGTGCGTGCATTTATGCAAGATTAAAGATTTCTGTTACTGATTTTCTGTTACTGATTTAAATATAGTGCATAGAATTGTCCAACAAATATATAATAATCGCAAAAATAATTTTTGATCCAAAGCCCTTATATAAACATATTACATTAAAAACTATTATACAGAAAATTCAAAAAATTTCCCAGTTTGAAAAAACAAATGGAACGATATCTTGCACAAAAATTTACTTTTCAGTGAAGGATATGCTCAGAAAATTTGAAGAAATTTGGGGTATTTAGAAAAAATGTTTTCTTGAGGGCATAAATGCCCCCTCAACCAGAGCAGTTTCAACAGGCAGCAAACAATGACACTGAGAAATGTTTTATTCTCTATCGTTGTCCTGAAAGCGGAAAACCTCAATGAAAATATGACCGAATATCAACAGGAAAAAATGCAGCGCCAATGAAGGAAAACATTTAAAATTCTGAAAGAATCTGAATAAAACATTACCCTGTAAATTATGTTACGGAATTTAGGGCAAAAGAAATACACTTTATGTAAAATATCCAAAGAATATTCTACAGAGTTTCAGGAATTGTTAATTGGAGTGATTTAAGTGTAAAATATTAGCCTAAAACAAGTGGCCGATTTTTAGTCTTTTGAGAGTTATTGTTAAAAACAGCCGAAACGGAAGAAAAAACCCCGACCGCATAAAACAATGTCCTGTGATTTAAGTGATCAATTTGTGCCCTGTGCGGCTTTCTTTACGACTGGCAGCCTGAAGCGCGTAATCGTTATAGAAACTGGGCTACGAGCTTTAGACCGATGAATCATAGCACGTCATCCAGGAGCGTTAAAGTATTTCTCTCTCTTCTAAAACGCCGAGACTGTGTCTGGGGCCCAACCCTGCTTCTTTGACAGTGAGTACCACTGGCTCTTTTTCCGGAGGGTAATGCGGCCGGTCAAGGACTCATCACTCATCTCCATCCCTGCTAACTTTTAGAATGAGTAAAGTTGTGTTTCCCCATATGCCGGCATTGGATTCACACTGGAAACCGTACGTTACCATTATTCTATTCACGCATAACTAATTAAACTGATTATGACGGAGGATGGCCGATCCCAGTGGCCGTGCGGTCTATGGCGTGGGTCTGCGGCCGTTTCCTTGCTGGGATTGTGGATTCGAATCCCGCCGGGGGCATTGATGTCTGTCTCTTATGAGTGTCGTGGGTTGTTGTCAGGTAGAGGTCTCTGCGTCGGGCTGATCACTCGTCCAGAGGAGTCCTACCGAATGTGTTGTGTCTAAGCCTTATCGTGAAGTCTCGATAATGAAGAAGCCCTGGCCCACTAGGGGCTGTTGCACCATGGAAAGAAAAATTATAGAGGACGTTTCGACAACAAAAGAGTAGCTTATCTTCCTGATGCATATTTTACCATTTTTTGTGGCAGATTTTTTTTTTGAAGCCAGAATAACCATTTATCTACAGCACCACGATATTCCTATATTATTCAGGAGTCATGTGAACAAGTATACGCGGTCCTCTACAGTAGACGACAATTTACAGTGATTTTGAAATCAACGAAAGTTTGTGTCACCAGTAGAACCCATACAGTCCAACATATCGTGCAGATCACATCCTATCTACTTACGGTCTAGCGGTCTTTTCCACCTCTAGTCTAGTGGAAACCGAGTAAAGTAGGTTTGGTCACAAATCCCATTACGCAGTGCGGTACAGTGAAAAGATTTGGAGGTTTCTCAGCAAAGACTTTTAGCCCTGCCTCCTTCCTCTTCATTCTTTACACCGTGACCTTTCCCACAATCGTGTGAACAACCATCAGCAGCTTACATTACCAGAAGGAGACACTGAAAAAGAAAAGAACACAAATACCCTGATTACAAGATTGGAAATTTTCACTGAATGTCGAGCATTTGGTTCTAAGTGTATAAACACATGGCCGGTGATAACAGCCTGCTGCTCCCCCACACAGGGCGGCCGAAAATGGTTGTTTCTTTATATTCTTTTATGGAAACTTGAGCGTTTACGAGTACAGGAATATCGCAATCTCAGGGTAACTTCAACGACGCTGTTAATCTAAAAGTTTCCTATGCAGGTTGTGTGTTCTCTTGCTATCTTTATTCCAAGGAAATACACGAATTATTAGCAAAAAAATGTTATGAAGCAATAACGTCTGTTGCAAGACTCCGAAAGGTGGATCTCTTCGTCACAATGATAAGTGATCGAAAGTGGTATGAGACTTGAAGGAACCTGTTCTGTGGACAGGAGAGAACCGAGTGTCTTAATTTGGCAGCGCGTACCTTCAGTATGAAATTAAAATTCATGTGAACAGTATGACAAAGAATCCTGTGTTTGGTATAGTAAAAACTTATGTTTACACTACAGAGCTCCAAGCGTCGATTACCACATTTACATAATCTCGTTACCCTTCCCATTATTGTCAGGATCGGCTAACTAAATCCATGAAGCAGAGGCATTCTTGAAAAGCTAACAGTGTCTCAGCTAGTCAAGAAATTCCCCGCATTTTATGGAACCCGGAGGTTCATTACCGCATTCACAAGAGCCTGCCACCTGTCCCTATCCTGAGCCAGCTCAATCCAGTCCATGCCACCATCCCACTTCTAGAAAATCCATTTTAAAATTATCCTCTCATCTACGCCTGGGTCTCCCAAGTGGTCGCCCTCCCTCACGTCTCCCCACCAAAATCCTGTATGCATCTCATTGTTAGGTTCGACACCGCAGAAAAAAGTAATTGATATATACCTAACTCCAAGGAACAGAGTCATTCTTGATAAGCTAACAGGTCATCAGCTAGTAAACAAACTCCTCGCATGTTATGAAACTCGAAGATTCATTACTGCACTAGTTTTATTTCCAACTACTGCGCAAAGCTTGGCTTCTGCTCTCTTACGTGTTTCGGCTATCTATTTTAGCCATCACCAGAGACCTACATTATTAAAAAGACACAGACAGCTTATCATATGTCAGTAGACGATAAACATATATATACAAGACCAGCATCATACAACACTCAGCTGATCTACAGTATTACTGAAAATTACTAAAAATTATTCCGCTTAAAATATAAGTGTTAAAATGTAAGGTATAAAAATGTAAAAAAAGCTGTCTCCAAACATCTTGCAGTGTATATATCTCTTGTTTTTGGTGGAGTGGAGATCTGCAAATATTGTAAATATTTTAAATAAACTGTTAATATTGAAATTAAAAATACAAATATAAAATCTATTACCGCATTTACAAGCGCTCGCCACCTGTCCCTATCCTCAGCCAGATCAATGAAATTCATGCCCCCTATCCCACTTCTTGAAGGTCAATTTAAATATGATCGTCCCATCTACGTCTAGGTCTTCACGGTGGTCTTCTTCCCTCAGGTCTGCCCACCGAAACCGTGTATGCAATCTACTGTCTCCCATACGAATCACACGCCCCGCCCATCTCTTGCAATTAATAGATATTATGCCAATCAGTGAAAGATATTAAATACATACGAAATATTTCTGTGTAAATTAATGAAGGAGCTGCTGTGTTTTTTTTATGAAATTCGGTAATATCTCCATGCACGTGTGTTTGTGTACTGGAAGCGACATGGCGATTTCTTGAAAATTTGATGCATATAGTTCCCATAGCGCATCTCATCTTGCTGTCCAGTTACCTGGAGAGCAACTAGCTTACTTCCACAGAGTAACAGATGCTTAATCACCTTCATAATGCACGTTCCGAAACCGGCTGGACAGATAAAGAGGAATAAAAAATTCTGTGTCAGAAAACATTCAGAATTATAAACATGTTCATATGAAACTTTTTTTCAAAATGACCGACAATATCCCCTCTCAAATAATTTACCTTCACGCCTGAACCACTCTGTACAGGAATGCCATTCTGTCTTAGAGGGAAACACTAACGTTAGAGAAAGAAGGAAATGTATACTTGAGAGGAGTTTCCGATAATTAATTTTCGAGTTCGGAAAGCTAGCCCAGTTACGTAGATCAAGCGTTAGGACGCTAGAGGCTTTTAATAAAGTAGCTTCAAGGACTTTAACCCTTTAAAGACGAAACGTGTCTGTTTTATATAAGGACTCAGTGCGTACCGCGCTGTAAACACTCTCCACTTCGGTTATAAAAACCAATCTCTTAATGTTTTATAAGGCAGAAGTTGCTGTTTGTTCTGAAATCCGTACAAAACACATAAACGCAATGTGGGCACCACGTAGAATTTTTTAATGTTAAACCTGGTCGTATGTAAAGTTACCGCTAGGCTTTAAAAGGTTAATGAAAGAATTCGGGAGCCAATCACAAAAGAAGCTTTTGAACTTTTAACTTCTTGACTTATGGCAATTAAGGAATTTTTGTGTAGTACCCAATAAAAAGGTGGGCCGCGGTGGCGCAGTTGGTTGAGGCACTACGCTACAAACCGGAAGGTCGCAGTTTAGATTTCCGATGGTGTCACTGGAATTTTTCATTAACATAATCCTTCCGGTCGCACTCTGGCCCTGGGGTCGACTCAGCCTCTAACAGAAATGAGTACCAGGAGTATTTCCTGGGGGGGTAAACGCGGCCGGTGCGTAGGGCTGACAATCTACCACCTTCATGTGCCGATTTTCTAGAAATCTGGGAGCCTCGACCTCCTGGAACCCTCAGGACCTGTCCAGGCCTGTAATGGGATAGCTTTACCTTTACCTTTTACCCAGTAAGAAATTTGTAGCTGGGGCGAATTTAATACAGGGGGATAACTTGTTTGAAGCAGCGACGCAAAAATTAGTGACTTTTTGGACGTTAGCTAGATCGGACGCATATTTATCTTCGTCATTTCGTTTCAGAATTATTTCAAAACTATCAACTAGAAATTTTAAGTAATGACAGTATTTTTACGTGGATTAAAGTGCAATGATGTGAAATAACACCAGAAAAGTTCACCATCTGGTGTATTTTCAATAACATTAATTCCAGCAACGAACAATTTTATAAATATTTTCTATGTTATAAGCGTGCTGCGGTTTATACAAAACCCACTGGAAGCCTCCAACCTCATCATGCAACATATTCCTTGAGCAAAGCCCCATCCTTGATAATGAAGCGCGGTAAATATCTTACCAACATGCATGATACCTCCTTCAGTTTTTTGCAAGTATTCACACCGGGACTCAAAAGGAGGATCAGTCTGTCCATCGGCCATGCATCGACGCGGAATATTGAGCGATAATGTAGCAAAGAACTCGCCAGTCTTCGTTCACATTTCTCGTGCCCGAAAAGTTGTGTTAACTACAGAACAAAGTAACACGATGATGAAGACGGCGTAAATTAACGTGTTTGATTACAGTACAATGCAGGGCTTTGGAGTCGGAGTTGCAGTCGGAGTCGGAAGGCATTTTAGGTGGAATCGGATTCGGAATCGGAGTCGGTAAAAATGTACCTACTCCAACTCCGACCTCAATCTAAAATCTTAACTAGGTACTCCAAATTCAAAGTCCTGATAGCCACAGTAACCATTAGACGTATACTTAAATATAGGTTATAAGTCAAAAAAGTAGCCTGATGATTCACGTGGTGGTGATGAAATGTCTTATAGGTTTACCGTTATTAATACGTATAGAGCTTTTATGAAGGAGTCGGAGTCGGAAGTTTTGCGTACCGACTCCACTGCCCTGGTATAATGTAGGTAAATGATATTATGAAATTCTTCATTTTCTATAATGGTGATATTTGCTTACCTCGAAACGTCATCAACATGGCTGCCGAGGCAGCGGTGGTTTTCTACGTGTCGGATTCCAATAAGCGTCTTATCACGGACTCCATATATAAAAGAGGCTCTAAAGGCATGTATAGTCTTTATAAGCAACCGTGCTGTCTCGCACAAGGAAATATCAGTCTGCATGTGCTGCCCATCTCGGCCAAAGGGGTCATCGCAAGGTCAACAAAATAAGACATTTAACTTGCAACAGGATGGGCAATGTACGTGCAACCAAATATGTGTTTCGATGGCGGAACCATTGAGATTCGTAACTATACTAACATTCATAAACAGTCGATAGATCTCACCCAGTAGGGGAATGAGGCTGCCGATCCCAGTGGCAGCGCGGTCTAAGGCATGGGTCTGTGCTGGGATTGCCGGTTCGACTCGCTCCGGCGGCGTGGATGTCTGTCCGTTGTGAGTGCTGTGTGTTATCAGGTAGAGGTCTCTGCGTCAGGCTGATCACCCGTCCAGAGGAGTCCTACCGATTGTGGTGTGTCTGAGTGTGATCGTGAAGCCTCGATAATGAGGTGACCTTGTCCCACTAGGGGCTGTTGTGCCATAAAAAATAGAGGAAAGAGGTTAGAGGCTGGATTTCTGGAGAATCGGATTTTGATTTCCAGCGGAAGCAATAGTTCTCTTCTTCCCCGTAGCGTTCAGCTCGGATCTGGGGCTCGCTCATAAGCTACGCAATAGTCGGCGGGGGCTCCATCCTTAGGGACACAGGGATCGAGGCGTGTAGCTGACTAACCAACTCTATCTGTCGCTGTAGTTAAGAATGTAAAGATATATACCTCCGTTCCGCCATACACCTTCATCGAGTGGTGCCCACACAGTGTATTTATATTGTTCTTATTCTGAGAACAAAGAGCTGCCACGTGTCTAAGCAGCATTAGATTTTACTAAAGCAGAGGCAGTGTTTTCCGTGAGGTAGGAACTAAAATTTTAAATAAACTGTTTAGACGAACTTCATACTCCAAAACCGTGAACAAAATTGTGGAAGTATAACCGACAGACAGACAGACAGACAGACAGAAGACCAGCACGAACTCTGTGTAATGTTTTAATTGTATATGTTTTGTGCAAAGAATGCACGATACGACAAATACATGGATATGATGCGCATTAAAACATGAAATATAATTAGTTCCACTTTACACATTTTTATCGTAAATACAAGTTTTTGAGATTTTCCAAAGAAAATTTGTATTAACGCGCCTGTTAGCCAAAGGTCTGTTGGTGAAGACTCTTCCTTTGTATTCGGCAGGTCCCTGGTTACAATTAAGGAGTAGATACAAGCTGTACTGATTGAGGATTCCTGTGATTTCTCCTGCTGTCTACAGTCAAATGTTAGACTAGCACAACAAAATACGTCACAATTGTTTATTTCCACATCCACTACAATCTATCTTCGAGTAAAATATTTGATTATTTGATGCTGTAGGACTCAATAGACAATGTTGTTTTAGAAGCACTCTATAGACTCAAACAATCAATCAAAACAAGAAGCGAATTTTCTCTTTCATTTTTTACTTAACGGCATATCAACTATTTAACATACGAACAATAGCACGCACTTACTACTTACATCCTGCACAGAATCTGCCAGTCTATTTGCTTCATACTGAGTAAGTTTGCAAAATAAATTGAAAAACAGATGATATGAGAAACGTCTGAAAAATATTGGAATGCTTCTTATGAATGTAAGTAGAACAAAGCGGCAAGCACTTGCTTAATGCGAGATGATGATGATCATTATGATTGTGATGATTATGATGATGACGATGACAACGACGACAGTGAACGGATTTTGAGTTCAGAAAGCAGAGAACTGTGAATAATTAATTGACTTTCTGGCTATGCAAAACGTGGCAGTATGCAAGTTCCAGTTGTAAGGTAATTATGGATCGGCATGAAGAGAATATGAAAGGGAACTGTTATTACGTTTTTAAGGTAACAGGTCTATTGCAATATCTTCCTCAAGGAGCAGTAGAAAGTCATAACTTTGGGCAACAAAAAAAGCCTATATGTTTACAATCGAACCCGCAATCTCTCGAATACGAATCAGAAATATTAACCACATAAACGAGGCAATACGTTAGGAGGCTATGCAATAGTTAACTACTGCATAAACAGCAACTCTGCTGCACCTCAATTTACAATTAGTCCCTTGCAGCTTTCTCACATTTTGTCTCCTTCCATTTTTCTTTAAAAGTAAGAGCTTGGTTCTATCAGTTTTATGATCTACAGTGGCTGTACCTAAGCAATAATTTATGGAAGTGTCCAGTTGCTGGGTCTAGCCTCGCGGAGTGTTCTTATAGCCTATAGAATCTGTTAACAAGGACCACCCACAGCTGACAAGGTACACCAAGAAACTGACGTTGAAAGAATTCTGCAGCCGCAAAATTCTAAGTGATGTTATACAAATGATGGAATGTAGAAAACTCAGTTTTCAATTTATTTTTAAATAAAACTATATGTCAGACTTAGATTCACGTGTTGCGAAGCAAGTAGATGCAATCTCCTTTAAAGCGATTTATCACTTTTTTTCTAATCGAGATTTGAAGTCGGCCTGGATGTACTACAGCATAGCGTAATGGATAGATAGCTGTCTAGCATAATACGTGGCATAATACGCCAGAAGGACGTAATAACAATTTCTTTATTCCCTTATAAACCAAAAAAAGGGCTCAACTAAATCCAATTTTTTTAAGTCTTAGAATAAAATATTGAACTGTTACATAATTTTCTGTTTACAAAGATTCACACAGACATTTCCAAAAACTGGTCCGCTGGCTCAAAATTGTTAAGGTGAACACAGGCAGATATAATTGCAACACGTATGCGTACTTATTATAAAATAAACAATATACTGATATACCATACGCTACTATGTAAAGAAAAAATATTCTTCTTGAAGATGGCCGAATATTTACGGGCGAAACATGTCGGAAATTATATAAATGCAATTGTGCAGTAGTTGGTTCTATTAATAAATTTGTATAATAATCAACTGCACAGAAGATGTACAACATTAAAGAAATTAAGGGCGTAAAGTTCAATTCCTTTTTGAATTTGTAATCTTTACTACGTACTCTATTATAAGCCACGCTGATCTCTCACTGATTTCAGGGCCCTAACGATATTTGGTGAAGAATCCAAAATATAGGACTCCTGTTACCTACAGCCACGCTCCTCTAATTGCCTCTCTTAACGGTCCAACTATCCTCCTCCGCACACTATTCTGAAACTTAAGTTGCACGTAAAATTTTAGGTCTTCATGGCCATGAATACATCTATTTAGGCTGGGCCCTTTGCGTTAAGACATGGTGGAGTCTGGTATGTGCTTGTCAACTTTTTGCAAGAATTCTCTGAACTTAAATATAGAAGCAGCACTTTTCTTCGAAACTTGGATGTTTACTTAGCAGACACTTCGATGTTGTAACCCAAAGCCCACAGAACAAACCCCAAATCTAGCCTTGATCTTAAGGAGCCATGTGTCTCCCACAATTAAAATCGTAGTTGAATTACGTTTCTTTTGTATTTGTTCTTCAGATATTTAGAAAGGAGGCAAAAAGAGAAAAGTTTGTCGATTAGCCATTCTCGGAATTCAGTCTCTTATTTTCGACGGATACTATCAATAAAAATATATATGTATTTGCTACAGTTGTGTAGGATTTGTTAGAAATATTCTTACTGATACATCTCCTGCATTCTGAGAATGTAACCTGAAAATATAGGCCTCCATGTTTTATAGAGGTAAACCAATATTTCCGCGATTGTTCTCTTTATATAAGCAGAAGCACCGATATTCAACGAAATAAACCACTCAAGACATCAAAGTTTTTCATGAGAATCTAATATCCCTTGAGCTACCAGTAATGCTTTGGTCTTCTACATAGCCCTTTGGTTCACTACTGTGCCCACGGAACCCTGCCACTAAACTTATCCTAAACAAGTTGCATCCGGACCACAAACCAAAGTTTTGCTCTTGTACTTTAACCACTATAGATGTAGCTGTCTGTCGTAGCCTTACTCTGCCTCCGTACAGTGTGAAGAGTCAGACTGTGTCTCGAGTACACTAATGACTTCTGTGGTTTATTTCATTCCCTACAGAAGAATGGCGACATAGTTGGCTATCTTCAAATAAGCCAGGACGGACTCCACCCAACATACTTATTTTAGAGGATGTTGCGACATATTTGAATATAATAAACAAAATACACACACAGAAAAGTACTAAAAATTTAACCTTTTAAAGCCTAGCGGTAACTTTATGTACAACCAGCTTTAACATTAAAAATTTGTACGTGGTGCTCACATTGTGTTTACGTGTTTTGTGTGGATCTCAGAACAAGCAGCAACTTTCGCCTTATAAAACATTAAGAGTTTGGTTTTTATAACTGAGGTGGAGAGTGTTTACAGCGCAGTACGCACTGAGTTCTTATATAAAACAGACACTCTTCGTCTTTAAAGGGTTAAAGACGAATACTGTATAAACCACATCCTTCAACAGTACGAAATATTGCATTTTGCGACACACTTCTTTTTTATGTGTTCTCTATGATCATGATATCAAATTGCAGCGTTAGCTTTCTGTACGATACACATGCACAGTGTCTCGTCTGAGGCACGAACTGAAGTTTTACATGTAATAAATTATAAATCCCAGCACAGTAGAACCTTTTGTGTCTTCAGGCTGCAGTTGGAGTAGCACAGAAGAAAGGATAAGATGATTTATTAAATACAGCAGGCAATTTTGTGAAACAGAGATTGCGTTGGTACGTGCTTCATTTTGGCAGGACTGGGCGCTCGTGAAAAATTTCTAAAATTCCTACTTTCGACAGGTCTGTAACATCTTTATATATTGCGCATGAAGCTAAGTGTGCATCATGGCGTCGCGCGCATTTGGATAAGCTCTACGTAACAGACACTCAACGTAATTAACCCAATATCAAACAATGATGAATGGAGATCTGGTAACATGACGAGTGACAGGCGAAGAGAACATCTTGTAGAAAAACCCTTTCACCATAAACACAACACAGACTCTTCTGCTGTTCAACGAGGGTATTCACTATGAAAAGCCAGCAAATAACCATCTCAGACATTGCAGGCCTACGCCTGTAGTAAAAGTAAAGATTAAGAAATACCTTTACAGGCCTGGACAGGCCCTGAGTGTTCCAGGAGGTTGAGGCTCCCAGATTTCAAGGCAATCGGCACATGAAGGGGGTAAGGTTGTCAGCCCTAATCACCGGCCGCCTTTACTCCCCAGGAAATATTCCTGGTACTCATTTCTGTTAGAGGCTGAGTCGATCCCAGGGCCATAGTGCGGCCGGAAGGACTATGTCAATGAAAAATTCCAATGGCACTATAGGGGATCGAACCCGCGACCTTCCAACTTGTAGCGCATTGCCTCAACCAACTGCGCCAACGCATTCCTCCGTCACGCCTATAGTACTGTATAGAAATATATGGTCTCCCACTTGCGGGTGACTTCCGGTGGTCCTGAGAATACAGCACACCTTGTCCTTCTTAGGGAGGAATGCCATAAAGTTTTCAACTCTTCGTCCCATAATTGGTTATCGCGATTTATGTTTTTTGCCCCCTACTTCAGTCTGTCCAGGTAAATGTCATGACCTTACCTTAAATTGGACTAGGGCAGCTTCCTTTCACATAATTTCCAGTTCATTATTTTCCAATCACCCTATCAAACGACTCCGTGCAGTCGAGATGACGTCACTGAAACGCCATAAAGACGCACAAATTAGCTTGCAAACTATGAAGGCAGCGTACATCGGTTTACGTGTGTTATGATAGCCACCAGATGCGCAAGGCTCATTCTACACTGTAGATCGCGGTTCACTTGGTTTTCTTAGTAACAAAACATAATCTGTCACTTTCATTCTCGCCGTTATTTCATGTTGTCATACAGACACCTGTGTGCCAAATAATCATATCACGTGCATCAGAAAGTTTGTTATCCCCTTAATATACCAACGGTGCTACAACCAGTATCATGGAAACTGGCTTTATGAATTTTCTACTGATACAAGGAAGAAGATGTAAGCAGCTACTGGATGAATTTAAGAAACGAGAGTATGCTATAATTTGGATGAAGAAGCACCAGACCGCATTCTGTGCAGAACTTACTTTGGATGAGGCTATGGACCTGTCGTAAGATAGACTAGGAAATAAATGAATGACTAGTGAACACCATACCTTGGGCTTAGGCCGACTGTGAATCGAACTCGCTATAAAGGGTTCACCTATCGGTGGGACTTTGCCAGACTGAATGACGTAACAGGAAAGAATTATACTGGATTCAAATTTATGCAAAACGAACAATTTTGTGATTATATTTTTCCACCATAATTCAGTAAGCAAATTTGCGATAGAACACGTTAGTGTCCTAGCAGTGACACTAGACCAAGTTCGCCTCACCCGTGGGAAATTCCCAGAAGGTGTTCAGAATTGTTTTTAGGGTTCGAAATAAATATTTCTTTGCATCTTGTGTCTAATTTTAGGAATAAAAAACCACTATTTCCAGAGGCTGTCTTCCTAAGAGGAAATCTTTTTATTTACCTTCTCTTTTACGACAAACCAAGTCATAGAAACAAGGTTGGAAGGACAAACGGACAGGCAGACAAAGAGACACTTGGATATTACAGGTCTATATGTGAATACAGTTGCGTGTTACATTTATTTTAATGAGAGATAACTACAATAGAGGTGACAAATTAAACCAAGCGTGATTTCTAGGAAAATGGCTTGAAGAGCAACTAACATAACTGATATCAGCTATGCACATTTATGCGGAAATAGACGAGTCTGTGCCAAGACAAGCATAGCTATGTCCAATATGGAGACTGCGGTTTCGGGAATCGAAATTAAATTAAATTGAAACATACCCAGTGCTAAATGACACGTTACCAGCCGTTTGTACTGATGATTGGGTTAATCTAAACAAGTGACATTTGGAGCTAGTACGAAAAACTGTTACAAAATTAGCGTCATTTATATTTTGAGCCTCTATTTCACATCAATTTGCCAAACTGTCGCACTGTGAATTACTTGCCGCGATGAACCCTAAAGTATAAACCTGAATATTTACCTTCTATATACTTCTGCTTCTACCCTTTAAGCAGTTTTCCCAATGCAGAACGTCCATAGATTCAAAGTATAGGATTTGCATTTTCATCCTCGCTTTTTTTATACGTTTTAACTTCCCTCACAGCAAACTTGCTTTCTCTCTCTCTCTTTTTTTATCAGCTCCTCTTTTTACGTGTCTATTTTTTGCTCCTACTCAGCAACTTCGGTGACCCTACCTTCCCACTCCCTTACCATTGACTAATGTCGTAGTAATTCTCAGAGCCAAATTAAATTCCAGATAATTGCTCGCAGCATTTAGCTACAGGGGCAGGCTTGTTCCGTCTTAGGTTGTTGGAGGGCGGACAATACACGGACAGGGAACGTGGTCAAGTTTTTAGGAACCACAGTCAGTAACTCCATTATATTCTACTTTCCGAACCTCTCTTTCACTTCCAAACCCTCCATTACATTTGCCCAATCAGCAAGGGTTAGAACTCTTGATAAAACAAACAAGTTAAATGCTGGAAACAAGAAAGCAGGCATGACACATTTACTGGTATAAAAATGCTTACCAAAAACTGAAATTTACTAACCAATAGACACATAAACTTGTGAATAATTTCAGTTTAAATTCAGTTAGAAATATTCTCTTTGTATCTGAATACCCCTTCTTCTCGCTTCCTTTCCTTTCTCCATTTGTTCTTTTCGTATACCTCCCCATTCCTTCCTATCTCTGACGTTCTATGTAAAAACAGCGACTTAAGTCACAATTTTATCCTTCAGATGACAAAGTTTTAAAATAAAGTTGCCATCTGTGTAACGACGGATGGTTACCTTGGAAACGGCTTTAAAATGTCCTCTATATTAAATCTTAAAGTCTTCTATTATTCATATAGACGTAACCTACCGAACTACCAACATAAAGAATTCCATGGCAAAGAGTCGGTCTTGAAAACTTTTCAGTTGCTCTGTTTGTATGAATTCACTGGCAAATCTACATTCAACGCTGCATCTTGCACGAAATGCATAACCGCATTATGTCATGTCGGCCCTTAGGTTACATGTTTATTACATATCGCTTTTACATGAAACTTGCTACTTATATTTCACTTACTTTTATAAGATTACTATGACAGTTATATTCAGTTTTAAATTTATATTTAGCTTTTGTACTTTGTCACTATTCTGTTTCTTCCGAAATAACAAATAACAAACTATTAGGAGGCGTTTCAAAAGATTTTTGTCTCCTTCGTCAGGTAGAAAGATTATTATTGCTGTTATTAACCTTTTAGAGCCTAGCGGTAACTTTACATACGACCAGGCTTAACATTAATCAATTCTCCATGGTGCTCATATTGCGTTTATGTGTTTTGTATTTATCTGGGAACAATCTGCAACTTTTGCCTTACAAAACATTAAGAGATTGGTTTTTATAACCGAAGTGGAGAGTGCTTTCTGCGAGGTACGTCCTGAGTCTTTATATTAGACATAATGCGCTTCGTCTTTAAAGGGTTAATATAAACTGTAGGAAATAAAACGAAGTAATTTTTAAGTTACCTCCAATCTTAGAATAGTGATAAAATTTTTGTGGAAAACCTTACCTTAATTCTGAGGTTTAAAATAGGGAGACACACACACGGACACGCATGCACGCACGCACACACGGAGCCACTTAGAGGTAGGACATTGATCATGTATGGTTACTTCTTTTTCCTAAGAGAGGAAATTCCGTCAGACTGTGCCACAGACAAATTTAAGTTTTAAAGGCCTGTCATTTACATTAACATTAATTTATTGCTTTGCTATTTATGAAAACTCTGGCTTGGAGAGCAGAGCTCGGTGTAGTCATTTCGGAGAATTCAGTTGGTGTATTGATTTTCCTGTGCCATGTATTTAATCTTATTCTTCGCTGTCAGGGACCATAATTTGCTTCCATATAAAAACCAGATTTCACCAGAGTTTTAAGTATTTTGGTTTTAACTGTTTAATTAATAGCTCTATATCCCTGGACCTAAACATGTTTTAGACTATAACGGCATCTCTTACCTGCTGCAATATTTAATCTTATTTCCTCAATTATTTCACTCTTCGAACATACAAATTTTCCTAGATCTACAAAATTCTGGTCCTTTCAAGGACTTCTCCTTCTGTTATCAAATTTGGCCCTGAATTTGTTGCGTTTATATTGATTTTCATGCATTTTGTTTTCTTTTCGGTTATCACTAATCCAGTTCCTAATATGGCTTTCTGAAGTCGCGGTAGCAATTCTTCAATCGCTCCCACCCATCCTAGAATTATTAACACATCATTTGAACATGCCACGTACTGCTTCATTCTATAGAAAATCGCCCCATTAGTATTAATCTTGATACTCTTTATAACTCTCTCCAACATTATATTAACCTTTTAAAGCCTAGCGGTAACTTTACATACGACCAGGTTTAACATTAAAAAATTCTACGTGGTACCCACATTGCGTTTATGTGTTTTGTACGGATCTCAGAACAAACAGCAACTTTTGCCTTACAAAACATTAAGAGATTGGTTTTTATAACCGAAGTGGAGAGTGTTTACAGCGCGGTACGCACTGAGTCCTTATATAAAACAGACACGCTTCGTCTTTAAAAGAGTTAAAAAATGTTGCTGACAGTGCATCGCCTTGTATCTAGCCTCTTTCTATGTCGAATGCCGCTAACAAAGTATGGTCAGATAAAACAAAGCCTATGATAGCTGTAAGAATTCGGCTGCAGCTGCAGTTTGTTGCAGGGATAAGAGGAGAGACATTAGGGCACAGGGTCAGTGAGAGGTAGCTTGTAGGTCTATAAATACCGACAGTTTATTGGACCTTAAAGGACTAAAGTTAACCTAAGTTACGCTTAATAATTCAGTTCCTAACTTGCAGCAACCACTGCGGAGACCCGGCTTCGATGCCGGCTCAGTCTATGTGGGATTTGTGTTAGACAAAGTGGCACTGGGACATGTTTTCCCCCAAATACTTCGGTTTTCCGCTGTCAGTTTCATTCCACCTGTGCTCCACTACTTGGAAAAGGACTAAAAATAAGCATCATCTTCATCTGCACCACAGAATTGCATAAGAATCCTTAAGGCTGCGGTGCGTAGCGTCTGCTGCAGGGCCCTTCTCTACTCGAAAAAAACTTGCAGAAAAAAAACTCTATTAAGAAGAAAAATTGGTCGTGTTGTGCAGAGAAATAACCACTACACATTCGAAAACACTTATGACGCACACACAAATATACTTTATGGAAAGTTCAAAATTTTTATGTCGAATATGGCTGTACGTGTAATGACCAATGACGAGTAAAAGGTTACTAGTTTTTGAATCAATTTGTAACACACAATCTCTCATTTTAATTAATTCATTTATGACTCGAAGGCTGGAACCATTTGGTTGTTATTGACGCCTGGAGTAACTCATTGAATCAGATGTCTCGATTATATGAATCAAGGCACACACACACACACACACACACACACACACACACAAAAGCCAGCTGTAGTAACTGTCATCCCATTCAGGCGAATGGATTGATGTGTGGTCAGTTTAATGCGTCAGTCGCCGTAACACTGGAGAAACAGAAAGATACTTCCCGCTGCTGAGAATTGAACACCTGTCTTCAAGTCACTTTACAGTCTGCTGAGTGCTTGTTCGTAGAAATATATATATATATGTATATATATACACGCAATTTATGTGTTGGTTTTAGTGAGTTTTAGATGATTCTATTTGAGGAGAACATTACGCGAAGCCCTTAAATTAACACACATCTCGAACGAAATATTGACCTATTTTCCTTTATTCCCTGACACATTAATAGTGTTCTCTGCTGTCTTAAGTATTGGGTATACTAACCGAGTCCAGTCCAGTCGAATCGAGTCGGATCTGACTCAAAATGACGAGAAAAATTGAGATCCATTTAATCTTAACAGATAAAATACAGAGCAAGGTTGTACAGTAAAACGTATCTATAAAAAGTTCGCCCCTAAGACCCATTAGACAAATATGATCGTCGGAAGTTACTGAGTGTGCTGGAAAAACATACTCCTATTTCTCTACACACAACCTGTCAAGATAAATGCACGACGACTCATCTACTAAAAACATACTGGATTATACTGGTAGCTTTTCACGCTCCATACCATTACTGCATTACACATCAAAAACCTTTCATATTGGCCCTTTATCTCAAATTACTTTTTAAACTACTTTTTTAAAATTTTATTTTCTATTGTTTTATAACTTTGGTATTTTAACATTTACTTTCCTATCACACAGTTTTAATATTTTCTTAGGCTTAATTGAAAAATCCTAATAATCTCATATATATATATAAATATATATACAGCAGAGTCTCGATTATCGGATGTAATGTGGACAGAAGGAACCTCGGATAATCAAAAACTCGGTTAAATGGAAGGTTTGGTAAATTATTAAATATTAAATTAAATATTGAATAAAGTGGATTTGAATACATTGACGTGATGATGTGCATTCTATTCAAATTTTTGCTATTACACACAGATGCTCTTTGTGAACACCATTTTTCAATTTCCGCTCTTTTTCTTCTCCAGTCCCCTACAGTCACTTCAAAAACACCTAAGTCACAGTCACTTCTTTTTCTTGCCCCTTGATCCAAGCGTTGGTTGCATACCAGGTAATCAGCGGACATAAGTAGTCACTGAGTTCCTGCTTTGTACCGAACTACGTACTCTTGTCTTTGATGACAAAAATATATACAAATTTTTTACAGTTAACCTCGGATAATGCAGAATATCAGTTAAAGAAGTCTTGTTTAACCCTTTAAAGACGAAGCGTATCTGTTTTATATAAGGACTCAGTGCGTACCGCGCTGTAAACACTCTCTACTTCGGTTATAAAAACCAGTCTCTTAATGTTTTATAAGGCAAAAGTTGCTGTTTGTTCTGAGATCCGTACAAAACACATAAACGCAATGTGGGCACCACGTAGAATTTTTTAATGTTAAACCTGGTGGTATGTAAAGTTACCGCTAGGCTTTAACAGATTAATCGAAACTCTACTGTATCAGGAATTCATCTATGCACAGGGGGAGATCTCCTAGCTACATCATGTACAGAAGTTCCTTTTCGTAGTCTTTTGTTAGTGGTCTGATGATGGCTCAGTCTCCGCGCGGAAAATTGTTGCCAAAGAGAAAACTTATGTAATATAAATTGTTGGAGTGATTGAAGATCTAAATAAACATAGGTTTCAGAGCCATTTGTTTTGTATATGGAGCCTGCAGAGTTCTATCTTAGTACTGGAGACGGGTGCAATCTAGGGAAGGTAGGTAAGATTCGGATATGTAGTATTTTTGAGAGCCAGGCTTGACTGAAATTGACTAAAATCGATTACTGTTATGTCTGCAGCCTTGGACACTGTGTTTCTTTGTATCGGTAAATACAGCATCTACAGCAAAGTAAAATTTCCAGAACTGTGCAACTCTTTCAACTCAAAAACACAAGTTGTTACGAAAGAAATCATATAAGTATGCTATACATGTTCCTTCCAGCAATTAACACTATTGGGTCTGCATTTCCTCTCACAGGAATAATTAGGAACAAAAGTTTTTCCTCCTCAGCCTTCTTTAAAGAACGAAAAGATGCTTTAGGTTCCTTACAGATACGCATTTTTATCACTTGAAGGCAGAACACCTTGCCTGAAATCTAACTGGTTCCTCCCGCCCTCCCTCACTCCCGCATCTTATGATCCCAGAAGAGTAATACAATTACATTCCATTACAGAAAGTAGCATGTTCTTACAGTAAGAGAGGTATAGAAAGCCCTGCCTGCACTCGTTTCGTAGATTTTAGTCCAGCAAGAGGATAGAAAGAGAAATTGAGGACGGAAAGAAAACTTCAGAAGAAAAGTGATCATGCAAATAAGATATGGACGAACACAGAAAAGGGAGGTCGCAATATAAAGGGCAGTGAAATCAGCCGGTAAGAGGAAACATGCTTAAAAGGAAGAATGTAGAAAGAAATTTACAGAATGAGACAAATTGGGTCTAATGTTTGAAACGTAGAGATAACTAATGCAGACATAATGTCCTTTGAATCCATCCTGTCGAGCAGACATATCAGTAAGAAATTATTCACAAAGCTATTTAATTTCAATCGAACCAACCAACCATTTGACGAACTCCATGGTACAAGTCTGTTTTGTAAAGTTGATAGTTGCTCAGCTAGTCAAGAACTTCATTACTGTCATGAAACACAAATTCTATTCGTCGTTCCACAGAAAGCCTTACAATACCTTACCCTAAGCAGATTTTATAACTTTACCACCTATCTCTCTGTTTTTTAAGTAGTATTATAGAGATGCAGATTTCTCCGCGGCTTTATTAATACATTCAGCAATCTGTCTTAGAACAGGTGCATAGTTTCTTCCTAAGAAAGTTCACAGAGTGTAAACTCGTGCTTCCTCATTCAATTCCCAGTATCACCTTTTTCCTCTTAAGGTCATCCAGTAGCTGCTTACGTTTTCTTCGTCGTCTTACCATCACTTCTATACTTCCCTGTATCTTTCCTTCAATAACGTGTTTTAGAAGGCAATTCCTACGTAAGATCTGACCAATCCAGTGAGCCGTTCTTATTTTTATTGTGTGTTTTAAATTGTAGAACAGGCCTTCCGACCACCACAACAAAACGCTGACACATACACCTACACCAGCACGAATCAAAATGGCTTGGACATTTGTTTACGTTTAGATGTTGCACTGATGCCTGAAACTTACTGTTGTTGTCATATCAGATTAGGTCTGATTTCCTTTGTCTTCCATCCTACGTTACTATCAAGTCGTTAGCAATCCTGTTTCATTTTTCGGGAGAGTTAGGGTTCAAATACCGTCTCTGAGACCTATTATCTTGAAATGTTTCATAGTTCCAAGCAAATACTTTTAGGCCTATAGTGCTATAAAATAAAAAATTATAATTTACAATTATTATAAGGTCACGCGATGGCGCAGCTGGTTGAGGCATTGCGCTACAAGCCGGAAGGATACGGGTTCGATTCCCGACGGCGTCATTGGAATTTTTCGCTGCCATAATCCTTCCGGCCGCACTATGACCCTGGGGTCGACTCAGCCCCTAACAGAAAAGAGTACCAGGAATATTTCCTGGGGTAAAGGCGGCCGGTGCATAGGGCTGACAACCTTACCACCTTCATGTGCCAATTGTCTTGAAATCTGGGCGTTTCAACCTCCTAGAACCCGCAGGGTCTGTACAGGTCTGTAATGGGACTGCTTTTACAATTATTATACATTTACATGTATAAAGTACTCAGTTGAGAAACTAGTATTGCATAACACAGGAATTAATATTCATGTTCTTATAAGCTGAAGAAGTTCATGTTTTCGGTTTTGCTATTGTTCTCCAACTCAGCTCTACTGTCCTGTGGGATTTACTTAATTCTAAACCTAGTCTCCCTGAATGGCGAGGTCGCACTGCAGGCTTACCGAGCAGTTACCGGTCTCTTGCTGTAAACATGGTTAAGACAGTTTGCCCTAGGCTGTGCTATGCGTCTGTGCATATTACGTAAGGTGACAGTGTTTGTTCGTGCGGCTGCTTGGTATTCTGAAGGGGGGTTGGAGAGTTATCTGGAGCGCACCCTGACAGGATGGGTATGAATTACTCGCCATTAGCACGCCACCGACCTCTTAATTGAATTTCCTGTAGCCCTCAGATCCAGAGCAGCCAGCACGGCCGTCAGTGACGTTGAGTGGACTGATGTGTGTCCACAGACAGACCTTGAAGAGACAATGAATGGAATGATGTGTGTCCACAGACAGAATTTGAAGTGACACTGAATGGAATGATGTGTGTCCACAGACAGAATTTGAAGTGAAACTGAATGGAATGATGTGTGTCCACAGACAGATTTTGAAGTGACACTGAATGGAATAAGGTGTGTCCACAGACAGAATTTGAAGTGACACTGAATGGAATGATGTGTGTCCACAGACAGAACTTGAAGTGACACTGAACAGAATGATGTGTGTCCACAGACATACTTTGAAGTGACGCTGAACAGAATGAAGTGTGTCCACAGACATACCTTGAAGTGACACTGAATGGAATCGTGTGTCCACAGACAGAACTTGAAATGATATTGAATGGAATAGCGTGTCCACAGACAGACCTTAAGTGACCTTGAATGGACTGATACGTAGCCACAGACAGACCTTAAGTGACCTTGAATGGACCGATGTGTAGCCACAGACCTTAAGTGACCTTGAATGGACTGATGTGTGGCCACATACACACCTTAAGTGACCTTGAATGGACTGACGTATAGCCACAGAGCTTAAATGACTTTGAATGGATTGATGTGTAGCCACAGACAGAACTTAAGTGACCTTGAATGGACTGATTGTAGCCACAGACCTTAAGTGACCTTGAATGGACTGATGTGTGGCCACAGACACACCTTAAGTGGCCTTGAATGGACTGATGTGTAGCCACAGACAGACCTTAAGTGACCTTGAATGGACTGATGTGTGGCCACAGACAGACATTCAGTGACGTTGAATGGACTGATGTGTGTCCACAGGGAGACCTTAAAGTGACGCAGAATGGACTGATGTGTGTCCACAGGCAGACCTTAAAGTGATGCTGAATGGTGTCTACAGAGAGATCTTGAAAATACTTTGAGGTATAAGGCTGTGTTTTGACGTTTATAGGGATGCTTTAATTGTACATAGCGTTAAACATAGGCTGTGCCATGCCTCAAGCACTTGATTTTGACATCTCTACAGCCCTAGTGGGCCTAGGCCCCCTCTGTGAGGTTCCGCCATCACAGACACACTACACTGGATAGGACTCCTCTGGACAAGTGATCGGCAGTCGCAGAGACCTCTACGTGAACACTCAGACAAGCATCCATGTCGCCGGCGGGATTCGAGCCCGCAATCTCAGCAAGCGAGCAGCCGTAGACCCATGCCTTCGATGGCACGGCCACCGGGATCAGAGACTTAGGCACTTATTCTAGAGTCTTTCACCGCAGAGGTTCGTTTTTGGTCCCGTACTCTTCCATGTTGGATTTGTGGAGGACGAAGAGGCACTGGAATATTCTTTCCCTCCGAGTACTTAGGGTTTCCCTTCCAATGGCGACCCACCGTTGCTCCATGCTCATGTTTCATTCATCTACCGTAAGTGCGATACACTTGTTGCAATTGTCAGTGCTGTTAAATAAGGGAATTGTCACTTATTACTTTAGAAAGGAAATATGCACTGTATAAGTACTAAGATTATCCTGTTACAATTCTGTGTTTTGTAGCAGCAGCACCAGGAAACATCTTTGGCATGGATTAACTCTTTCACTTCTTAAATTCATTTAAATAATACTTAAAATTCACTTCTTGCCTTACGAAAAAAAAAGCAGTAACTTCGCAACCAAGATCAACCGGTTAATGCTGTCAGGGAAATAAATCCACGTTTATTTCAAGAATTATATAGAACACTTGAATATACAGTGTGGGAAAACTGCGAAGCTTTATCATGTTAATACATGCGACATGTGTAACTATCAGTACGATATAAAAAATTTAAAGATGGAAATGTCTTTGTCAGACGATTTATCCGTCCTCGAAAATGAAGAGTGAAGGAAAACTTACAATAATCTTTAATGTACGAAGAATGTTTAAATATGAAAAGAAGTGCAAAATAACAGGTTAATAAAACTGTTTCTCAAAATATTGATTTTTTTCTTGTAATTTTCTTCCCTTCAGCTTATCTGACAAGAAAAGCTTCTGTCATAAAACGCAAAGAATTAAAATGAAACCGTCGAATGGACAGGGTTCTTATGGGCTAGGAAACGCAGGGAGACATGTGAAAATGGCGCCAGATCTAATGCCAGCAACAGGAATAATCCCATACCTGGGAACAGCAACTTAAGGACTTAGAATTCTACAACATCTGTCTTATAGCAAGGAAACAAATGCACAATAGGTCATGTAGGATAAGTTTATATTTCAAATTTAAAATATAATATATCCGACATGTTTAGACTCTTTATAAATCATCATCAGGGGGAACATACATGAAGCAAGTACGTTAAAATATGAAATAAACTGAAGTTTTTCAAAAATTATACTAGCGAAACTTGGTGCCTTGAGGAACATAAAGTAGCACAAAATGTGGAATGTAGATTATCTGTTATGAAGTAGCAAATTGGAATTGTGATTATTCTGCAAACTACATATTAAAACAAATATAAATACGAATATTACGTATAACAGTGTGTACACAATATGAAAGGTACAAGCGTAACTGCAAATACGTAGGAATATCTCAGACACAACTTGTGAATGAGAAGCTGGTAGGCAGTAGGCAGCAGGCATGGTACTGAAGACGAAAGCAGTGTATTCCGGTGCGTGTCACGCGTTCCCACGCTGCACTTCTCAAAATCTGCTCTGCTCAACACGCAGTCTGCACTAACACGGTTCTAACCTTGAACAGGGATTATAGATGTATAGTATTCTTGACAGAAGTGAGAATAAAAGTGTATGTGAAGGCAGTGTGGTACTAGCAGTAAGAGTAGTAGTAGTGGCAGTGGTGTTGGTGTTGGTGGTGTTGTTGGTGGTGGTGATGGTGGTGGTGGTTGTGGTGGTGATGGTGGTGGTGATGGTGGTGGTGGTGGTGGTGGTGGTGGTGTTGGTGGTGGCGGTGATGTTGTTGTTGTTGTTGTTGGTGGTGGTGGTGGTGGTGGTGTTGTTGGTGGTGGTGGTGTTGTTGGT